>VCAZ01000001.1:7853096-8033096 GCA_005784505.1 Bagarius yarrelli
ACGCATTCCCTCCGTCCTCCACACAGCCTTCTCCACCCAAGATACAGGTACCATCAGGGGCAGACAGAGCATTTTTCCACCTGGGGTCGGCACGTCTCGGCGTTTTGGTCTGATTGGCCCTTTAAACTTTTAGCAGTCTAATATGTTTTCCTGCTGAGTTAGTTGACAGCGCCGAGGTCTTTGTGGTGATGAAACGTCTTTATCAAAATTACAATTTATTTAGATAGTCCTGCCATTTTATCAACAGCCAATTGGTTCTTTTGCTAACTGACACATCTTTAAACAATTCAAAGAGCCCCCGGTGACAGTGTATCTGCCAAAATAGTTGGAGAGAGATGAAAAAATGCAAGGGAGGTGCAGAAATAAAGAAACAGGCCCTTCAGACAGACACTGCAAGCGTTAGGAGTATCTGTGATCGTATGTAGGGGCCTGGTCTCTGCTCAGAGGACCGGGTACCACACTGTGACCCCTTCACCCCCACACAGTCAGATATACAGGTTCAGGGGCAGGGGATGGTTCTTGAACCTTCAAGATTTAAGGTGTTTATTGTCATTTGGACATTAAGGAAACAAGTTTCTCTGTACAATAACGTTCTGAGTTTGCTGTCCAGAGTGAATGCCAGAAAAAAAAAAACTGAAATAAAAATACTAACATAATTACGAAAATTGCGAAATAGCAGCTGTAAATTATAAATAAAATTAAAGCAGCAGTAGATTGACAGTGTGCAAGTTAATGCAACTGTTATATTTATGGAGGTGACTCAAATAATAACTCATATAATCACAAAAATAAATCCCATAATACAACACAAAAACCAGGGAGCATCAATGCCTACTCTTTTCTTACTAAAAAATGATGTCATTTTTCGTTCACAAGAATTTTCTGTATAAAGCTTGTTCTTATTCTTCTGGCCCTTGAAAGATTTCATCTCTTAAAGTTTGCCAATCGGAACTTTACGTGCTATGAAGGGTCTTGTTCTAAATAATTAAAACAACTAAAATATGTTGCATGAGGAAGAATACATGAAGAAGAAATCAAAGTGTTTTTAAAAAATAACTTATAAGATGCCTCTTCTGCCTGTGGTGACATTTTAGACAAGTATTGAACATGTAGTGAGTCTATAGTGAGATATAACCATCCAATCCCACCACAATATCATGATGTTACTATTGCAACTAATAAATCAAATGCCACCATTACCTGTGCATTCGGTGTGAATGTGTAATTTTAGCAATTTTATTTGGAGTCTTTAGAGCTGTGATAAAGAATTATGTTGATAGTCGATTAATCAACGATTATAATATAATATAATAATAATAATATTCAACTTCATTGTCATTGTGCAAGGTACATGTACAGAGCCAATGAAATGCATTTTTCACATATCCCATCTTAGTAAGTTGGGGGTCAGAGCGCAGGGTCAGCTATGATACAGCGCCCCTGGAGCAGGAAGGGTTAAGGATCTTGCTCCAGGCCCCAGCAGTGGTTGGCTTGCTGGCGGTGGGGCTTGAACCCGGGTGTTTCTGGTCTTCAGATCAGCAACTTAGCACCTTAACCATTTGAGCCCCGACTGCCCCTATTATTAGAGCGAGTAGGCAATAATCTGCGATTATTTTACCTTGTTCAAGTAAATATGAATATTGAGTTATCAACAAAAGAAGGAAATCACTTTAGCTTTTAAAATGTTTGTTTAATTGGGCTGCACTGATTAATTAGAAGGCTTTGATTAATTGTGTAACTTTTGCCATAAACTAAAACCAGGGAATTACTTTAAATTTGAAACCATTTTAAACAGCTGTATTATTATTATTATTATTATTATTATTATTCATAGTTTATTTATTTGTTTATTTGTTTGTTTATTTTTTGCATTTACTAATAATAAAATTAACCCTTAGCTATTGCTATTCTGACTGGAGAGCTGATTTCTAGCTGATTTCTAATATTTCTTTTCAATATTTAATACTGTGAAGAGTCTGTACTTTGTGCTGTAAGAGCTGTCTTCTTCTATTCAGCGTTGGCAGTCGCTACAGCGCCACACTGGTTAAACTGTGCTATTGCAGGCTCTTACATTAGATCACAACTATTTGACAACAAAAATATTTGTTGATAATGTCAATTAATCCTTTCAGCTTTAGTAACAAATTACAATTATACTGTCTCGTCTCGTAGGACAAAGAGATCCGTGGCGTGTTCCTGTGGCTCTTTGCACAGCTCTTCCAGGGTTATCGCTGGTGTCTGCATATCATCCGAATTCACCCAGAGCCGGTTATTCGCTTTCATAAGGTACTGCTGTGTCTGGTATCTCCAACTTACCATTTTCTCTTACTCTTTACTTAAGATAATTGTAATTTTTAAAAATTTTTAACCCAGGCTGCCTTTCTGGGCCAGCGAGCGCTCTCTGAGGATGACTTCCTGGTGAAGGTGCTGGACGGCATGGCGTTTGCGGGTTTCGTGTCGGAGCGTGGGCCGCCGTACAGACCTACCGATCTGTTCGACGATGTGAGTTTCTGACTAAATGCTCGAGATAGATCGGATGTGCTGATGGGATTTCTGAGTGTTTAACATTCTCCTGCTTCACTCTCCCGTAGCTCATCGCTAACCAGTTGGAGCGGATCCGTCAGGAGCAGAACGACATGCACAAAGTGTTGAACCATGTCAAAGAACTTGCTGAGCAGCTGTTCAAAAATGTACGCCTTAATTTCTACACCTCTTCTAAGCTCCTTTATGTGACTAACTCATGTTAGTGTGCTTTTTAAATTTGTACCACAGCCTCTTCAGGATGTCACAGGATCTTTTGGGGATAAATTCCTGTTTTAAGGCAGCTTTTCTAAAAAGCTGTGACGCTTGTTGCAATGTTTTTAGGAGTTTTATTGCAAAACAAATTAGCACTAAAAACACATTTGCAGGATCAGCTTTGCATGCTGACTTAGTAGTGATTTTCGTTAGTAAATGAGAGACATTTTTGTCATTAGTGTGTGAAAATGAGAAACAACGACGTGGTGTACTGGTCGCGTTTTGTGTGGAGCATCACAATGCTTTGTTACATTTGCAAGAAAGTCACTGTGATTGGATAAAATTGCAGGGATGCACAGGGATTGGTTGAATTTACTGTAATTGTTCCAATAGTGAATTCTTCGCTGGATGTAATTTGTAGTGTCGTGTTGTTACATCTAGAAAAGAGATCTGATAATAACGATATTATTTTGTGGTGAAGGAGAGAGAGAGAGAGAGAGCTTAAGACAATATATTTAATTGTAAATATTTTGCTAATAATCCTGTAATAGAATGTAACAGCATAAGTCGTATATTTTTTTTCACATTTATTAAAATTACAGTAATTATGTTATAAAATGTTTTCTTGTTCTAGTCAACATCAATTTATTCAACGTTTGTATAGAAGTTTTATCTTTCTTTCCTGTCTGTCTGTCTGTCTCTCTGTCTCTCTGGCTGTTTATAAGGAAATATAAAAAAAAACAACAAAAGGTTTCAAGACATGCCAACACATGGCGGCACAAGGAAACACAGTTTTGCAGGCAGCCTTGTGCTGCCATCTGCTGGCGAGTCTTGAAACTTTTTCAAACCCTCATATATCTATTTATCCATCTCACCTGTCTACTTATTTGTCCTCCTCTCTTTTTGTCTATCTGTCCTTTTATGTATTTATCTCACTATCTTATTCAATGTTATGTTTACAATATTAACTATCCTGTTTCTGTGTCCTGTCCCTCTTTCTCCCTTTAGGAGAACCCATACCCTGCAGTAGCTATGCACAAAACACAGCGTTCAGTTGAAGTCCTTCATTCCCATCCGTCTGTCTCCCGAACCCCGTTCCCACTGCTGGATGAGGTCGCTGTCCAGCTGTTCATCGATCACGCAGCTGCTAAACTCAGAATGGCTCCTCCTGTTGTCAGGTCTGAGGTAAAGGAGATGGTGCCGTCAGGACCTCCGCTAGGTGAGTGTGAGCACAGAATATACCTCCACAGGACACACACTGGATTACCCCAACTGACACCAACCCCCAATCACCCTATCTCATGTTAGCTTGCCCCAATTTACCTAAGATAAACCTCAACTTAAGTCAGCTCATTCCAAGTGACCCCAGCTTGCCTCAACTCACCACCACTCACTAATTTATAATTTGGTCCACTGCCCACATTGCCAAAACTACTCGGAACTGTTTTTCTGGCTGTGTGATAACTGTGCTTTACTGAATGCTAAACTTACCTGTCCTGAAGAGAAAGAT
Organism: Bagarius yarrelli; assembly: GCA_005784505.1. NCBI lineage: Eukaryota > Metazoa > Chordata > Actinopteri > Siluriformes > Sisoridae > Bagarius > Bagarius yarrelli. The sequence continues at coordinate 7,857,343 of VCAZ01000001.1, forward strand.
TTGGGACGCCAGACCCTGCAATACAGATGAAATTATAGTAAACTGGGCTTTGATTCCATCTCGCCTCCATGTCATGCCGCAAGAATGCAGTAACTTGTGCAAAACCAAATATTGAGTGCATAAATGAAAATACTTCCCTCAGAAATGTGTCTTTTCTGTATTTTAAAACAATTCTTTGATTATCTTATAAAAATTAATATTTAGAAATACTGGATTTTCGGATTGGTGTTTAACGATGACAGTAAAATTAAAAGGAACTGTGAGTATAATTATAGACATTTAAATATACAAAACAAAAATAAATAAATTCTTCGACAAAAAAACTCCCCAAAACTAAGTTGGACAGGAAGAAGGGGTGGGGCTACCAGTAAATGATGGTTGATGAGAACAAATGGTCAGTGACACATTTCGTTAACTGATGACATTTAAATCAGTCCGTGTTGCCAAATAGGAGTTTTTCCAAAGTTGTAAAAATTCACACTAACTTTGGGACTGGGAAGATCCTTAGCGTAAAGGGCCAGGTAAAGAAAAACTATCCCACAAAATCTCCTACAGTAGATGCTAAAAAGTGCATCATGTTTCCTGTGTCATTTGGAATTCTGTGTTCTAAAGCCCCCCCCCCCCCCCCCCCCCCCCCCTCTTTTTAACTTGTCTTTCTTTCCTCAGCTGATATATCGGACCGAAACGGCAGCGTCCTAGCCAACAGTGCTCGGAGACTGGAGGTAGTCAGGAATTGCATCATGTACATCTTCGACAACAAGATGCTGGAAGCCAAGAAGGTAAATTACAGATCAGAACTGGTTTCATACTTCAGAAAATTAGATCCCAAGAGATCGGGTGAACATTTTCAAGATATTCTGACAGCAGTGATTCTCTGTGTGTGTGTGTGTGTAGTTGATGCCGGCGGTGTTGCGGGCGCTGAAAGGACGTGCAGCTCGTGTGTGTTTGACTCAGGAACTGAACCAGCATGTACTCCAGAACCGAGCTGTGCTGGATGACCAGCAGTTCGACTACGTTGTGCGCATGATGAACTGCACGCTGCAGGTAACAACTGAAACCCAATCAGAGCTCAAATCAAGATATGTCTGAGTGGAAGATTAGACTTATGAATTAGGTGTAACTGTGTGTGTGTGTGTGTGTGTGTGTGTGTGTGTGTGTGTGTGTGTGTTTTTGTTTGTTTGTTCAGGATTGCTCTCACATGGATGAACATGGCATTGCAGCAGCTCTCCTGCCCCTGGTCACTGCTTTCTGCCGGGTATGTTCATCATTCCAGCCACAAAACACACACACACACACACACACACACACAGTGACTTTTCTTTTCTTTCCTTTTTTTTCTTTTCTTGTCTTGTCTTACTTTGCTTTTTTGTTTTATTTTCTTTTAAAAATAAAACATTTCCATATGTTTATTTATTTTATGTTTATTTATTTTTTTGCTATTCTTTTCTTTTCTTTTTTTCTTGATTCTTTTTTATTTATTTATTTATTCTTTTTTTTTTTGCCTTTTTTTTTTTTTTTGTTTTTTTTTCCCGCCTTCCTTTCCTGTCCCGTCCCGTTCTGTCCTTTCGTTTTTTTTCTTCATTTTTTCCTTTCGATTCTATCTTTCCTTAATTTTTTCCCTTTCCTTTTTTTCTTCAGTTTATTTTGTCCTGCCTTTCTTAGACGCTTCATTCATTTCCTGTATTTTTCACAGTGCAGTCTTTTTCTCTATCACACCATTTTCTCACAGTTTATTCGTGAGTTTTACTCGATGCCTCTCCATATTTAACACACTGCAGATTCTAATTAAAGTGAACTCAGTGCTTTAGTGTGTGTGTTTATTGTCCGTGTATTGAAACACGATTTTTCTATTAAAGTGCTGTAGAAATAAAGGTGACTAAACTCTGTCCCTTAAAGAAAAGTGTGCACGTGGCTGTTATGGCGTCTCTCTGACAACCACTGAGACCTCTCATCGTGTAACTCTAATCTAGGAACACTACATGTGTCTGTGTGTGTATTCAACCCATTTGCCTGTTTTATGCATTCCACCAACAAAAGTTTATTCGCCACCAAAACTCCCCGTTCCTCACACCACACACACCACACACACTCACACATACTGGAATATACAACTGATTCAGCAGCTTTGCAGAGGCTGTGACTTTCCAAGCATCTGTTTCTAATTGTGTGTGTGTGTGTGTGTGTGTGGGGATTACAGAAACTTGGAGGAGGAATCACACAGTTTGCTTACAGCTGTGTACAGGAGCACATGGTGTGGACTAACATGCAGTTTTGGGAGGCCATGTTTTACAGCGACGTGCAGAATCATATCCGAGTTCTGTATCTAGAGACAGAAGAGCGAGTCCCGGCCGGGCCTGTAAGAGTGCACTCACAGCTAAACACACTTCTGCAGAATAAAACACGCACACTGAAACTTTATTTCAATAACAAAGTAAATAATAATACCAATAAGACTATCTGTCTAACACTGCACGAAAACAGAATAAATTCTAACTGGCTGGTATTAAATAAACATGCAGTTATTGTTTAATTAAAGTAAGATCCGAAAAGCTATAGGATACGATATAGAAGAAGATAAACTATAAAATATACAAGCTATAATTAGGCTATAGAATAAGATATAGAATGATGGATAGATATAGGATAAAAAGGGATATACAATAGTTTATTGGATGCGGGTTAAAATATAGGATAAAATCCGATAAGGGATAAGATATGAGAAGATATGGCATAAGATATGGCATAAGATGGATAAGATATGGGATAAGATATGGGATAAGATATGAGAAGAATATGGCATAAGATATGAGAAGATATGGCATAAAGATATGAGAAGATATGGCATAAGATATGAGAAGATATGGCATAAGGCATATGGCATAAGAATATGGATAGGATATGAGAAGCTATGGGAGAAGCTATGGGAGAAGCTATGGGAGAAGCTGTGGGAGAAGCTGGGGAGAAGCTGTGGGAGAAGCTATGTGGAGAAGCTGTGGGAGAAGCTGTGGGAGAAGCTGTGGAGAAGCTGTGGGGAGGAGATGTGGGAGGAGATGTGGGAGGAGATGTGGGAGGAGATGTGGGAGGAGATGTGGGAGGAGATGCGGGAGGAGATGTTGGAGGATAGATATAGGATAGGATATAGGATAAGATATAGGAAAATATAGGGGATAGGATATATATGATATGATATGAGAAAATGGGAAAAATAAGATGAGATATGGGATACGTATAAGATGAGATATGGGATACGATAAGATGAGATATGGGATAGGATAAGATGAGATATGGGATACGATAAGATAAGGTAAGATATGGGATAAGATATGAGAAGATAAGTTAAGATCAAACTTAAATGATCCAAAATGAAATTCCGTTGCCAGACACTGCTTACAAAAGGACTTAATGTAAGTGAAATATAAAGAATACTTTTATATATACAAATAGGTGCAAGAAACTAAAACATACAGTATGATATCACACATGGAGTTATGGCGTTATACTGCACATAGTATAATAATAATGTACCTGTTGTAATTATAGTGAATCGGTTAAACTAGAAGGTTTGTTTTTGGTGGTTAAGTTAAGTTTAGTTTTGTGTTCTTAAGGAATGCAGTGTTATTGTATTAGAACCGACACAGAATATCACTTTACATTTACTGCATTTGATGCCCTTATCCAGAGCAGATTACTTTCATGTCATTTTTACAACTGTCTTCCTCCTCTTTCTCTTTCGCTTGTACGTAAGAATGAGGATGGTGCGGGAGGTCCTGAGCAGGTGAGCGCTCTGGAGCTGGCGTCGGAGCAGACGCGCCTGTGGCCCACGCTGAGTAAAGAGAGTCAGCAGGAGCGCGTGCAGAAGGAAGAGAGCACCGTGTTCAGCCAGGCCATTCACTACGCCAACCGCATGAGCTACCTGCTGCTGCCGCTTGACACCAGCAAAAACCGGCTCCTCCGCACCACCGGCCTGGCTGAGGTGGAGAGCGTCAGTAACAGCTTTGTTACAAACAGGTACGAAGTGCATGGCAGAGAAATTACCCACATGATGAAGGACAAATAAGAATTATCACTGTTATTGTCTCACATAGACTAACACACGAATCCACACTAGATCCAGAACTCTAGACCCGTCTTACTGTCATGTCTCTTTTACGTGTGTGTAGCATCGCTGGCAGCATGGCGGAGAGTTACGATACGGAGAGCGGCTTCGAGGACGCCGAAAGCTCAGACGTGGCTAATTCGGTGGTACGCTTCATCAACCGCTTCGTGGATAAAGTGTGTAATGAAAGCGGAGTGACCAATGAACACCTAAAGGCCCTTCACATCATGATACCAGGTACAGAAGAGATGACACGCCTTCGGATATCCAACCTGAGCTCATTCTAAAACCCAATCAGTTTTTAGAAGTAGTCAGTCGACTGATTTAACCAGATGCACCTAAAAACCTGCTGCCATTTTCCTGACAAAAACAATTATTATTATTATTATTATTACCAAAACATTTTGCTTGTTTTTTTTTTTTTCTCTTGAACATACAATTCATTTAACTATCACATTATTTTTTTTTTTCGATCACACCCCAGTGTCTAATGATGTTATAATCAGATTGATTAGAAGGTGTTATTTTGTTTCCTATAACTGCAGCTCGGACAACAGAACCAATTAAATAATGATCAATATGGACTCTTTATTATAAACTATTGTTTCTATAATAAACATCTTATTTTAGAGGAACTTTTAAAGTACATGATTGTTGGAAGCACAGTGATTAATGTGTTGAACTACTAACCGGGTGATTAAGGGTTCGATTCCCAGCACCACCAAGTTAACACTGCTGGGCCCCTGAGCAGGGCCCTTAACCCCTGATTGCTCAGTTGTACAAATGAGATAAAAATGTCAGTCACTTTGGATAAGGGTGAATGCCAGAAAAGGAAATGTATCAGTGGATACTGATTGGATCATCTTGGTTATTAAAACATTACCGATGCAAAAATTCCATTGAAACTGCTGATTAGAAGGAAGTGAGTTTAAGTCCCAGGTTCACCAAGCTTTCACTGCAGGGCTCTTGATCAAAGCCCTTATCTTCAAAACTGTTCAGTTGTATAAATGAGATGAAATGAAGAGACTGTGGCTTCGTTTGGTCTCCGAAGTGGCTACAAACATCAATCAGGGCTCATCAATCTGCCTCATATCCTGCTCTGTACACGCCTATTTTATTTCATAAACAGTCAACACAAGCCACCTTATAAATAATAATCGGAATATTAATGAGCCTGGCATAGGATGTGCCATGATTTGAAAAGTTTCTCATTTTTATGAGATTAGTCATTATTTTGAGAAAATAAGTTATCATTATGCAAAAAAGCATCTCTCGTTATTACAAAAACGTATGTTATTGTTACTGGAAAGTATCTCTATTATTATTATTATTATTATTATTATTATTATTATTACTAAAAAGTATCATTATTATTAGAAAGTTTCTCATTACTAAAAACGTTTCTCAATATTATGAAAGGTTTCTCATTATTACAAGAATGTTTCTCATTATTACTAGAATGTTTCTCATTATTATTATTAGAAAGTATTTCACTATCATTAAAAAGTATCTCATTATTATGAAAGGTTTCTCATTATTACAAGAATGTTTCTCATTGTTATTAGAAAGTTTCTCATTATTATGAAAGGTTTCTCATTATTACAAGAATGTTTCTCATTGTTATTAGAAAGTTTCTCATATCTTAACTACTGAGCTACTACATCCCTTCTAAAATGGTCATTTTTGTGTGTAACTGTGAGTAGAATCCTCAGAGGTTATTGGTTTGTGACTCAGTGTTTCTTCTTCTCAGATATTGTTCAGATGCACATCGAGACGTTGGATGCGGTTCACAGAGAGAGCAAAAGGCTGCCTCCTATCCAAAAGGTAACCAACTCCAAATTTTACATTGAGCTGGACTCCACTGACAAGCTCAAACCCCAGGCAGGCCCGCCCACGCTTACGCCCACACCCACACGCACCTATAGCAACCCCACTACCACAGAGTCAGAGTGCCACAGGAGGTACGTGCGTGTGTGTGTGTGTGTGAGACGGCACACTGAGTGGTGCATGCTGGGTTTTTCCTTCCACCCTTCTCTCACTCTCACACACTGCTGGAATGAACACAGAGCCTAATCCAATCCTGTCTGTTTTATAGACTAGAGTTTATGGACTAGAGTTTATGGAATTCAGGGCAAAAATACAGGCTATCACACACACTACTGGACAGTTTAGAAATTGTCCACCAGGAAGCAGGAACCACCCCTACAAGTGTGTGTATCAGACGTTCTTGTAATTAAAATGCACCAATGTGATATTTTTTGTAGCTTAAAGTTGTGTGGAGGTGTGATGCAATGTGTACAGCATCGTCTGGTACAACCCAGTGTTTGTTTTACTGCCCACCGACCAACCGACCATCATCGCCATAGCGCCATCTAGTCTCTGCGATATGTAATGTACTTTTATTATCTACAGACAGGTTAAAGAAGTTTAATAGTTCCTGTTAATAGTTTATAGTTCCCAGGATGCCTCTAGAAATTCTACAAAGGTTACTGGATCCCCAGGAAAATGTGCCTGATGCCTTTCAGTTTGTGCTGTGTGTGTGTGTGTGTGTGTGTGTGTGTGTGCGCCAGCATGCCGGCGTGCCAGAGTTTGGTGATCTCATTGTGTTTAACACGTCTAGTAATGAATTATTATTGTTTAATTATATATTTCTATGTTTAAAATGTAATGCTGCAGCCTTTAAATGTCGTTTCACGCCTTAATAAATAAAATCAACATTTAAATATGTTGCATTCTGTCTTTTTCCCACTCTTTCGTTCTCTGTTCTCTTGCTCTACTTTTCTCATTCTTCATTCTCTCTCTCTCTCTCTCTCTCTCTCTCTCTCTCTCTCTCTCGCTCTCTCCGCTCTCTCTCTCTCTCTCTCTCGCTCTCTCGCTCTCTCTCTCTCTGTGTCTTTTACTCTCAACGTCCCTCCCCCTCTCTTTCTCTCTCTCTCTTTCTTGCTCTCTCTCTAGCCCAAGCTTCTGAGACCAGCTCTTTTAGCAGGGGAGGAGTTTGTGATGGACGGTATGCGTGTGCACCTCCTGTCAGACGGCCGAGACGAGGCCACAGGCATAATGGGAGGTCCACCTCTTCTGCCCGCCGAGGGTGCCATCTTCCTCACCTCCTACAGAATCATCTTTAAGGGCACGCCCAACGACCCTCTGGGTAGGAGAGCTTAATTTTTACAAAATGGAGCAAGCACATAATTCTCACTTCGAGATTTTAAATCAATATTTATTGCAATTATTAATAAAGAATTGTAACATTTGTGTGTATTTATAGTTTTATTTAATGGGGAAAAAATTAAAACTTCGAACTTTAACTCTGTGTGTGTGTGTGTGTGTGTGTGTGTGTGTGTGTGTGTGTGTGTGTGTGTGTTTGTGTAGTTGCCGAGCAGGTCGTGACACGTTCCTTCCCCATTGCTTCGCTCATGAAGGAGAAGAAGTTGGGCTCCAATAATTTACCCATGGACCAGTTCATGCAGGAAGGCCTACAGCTGCGCTCCTGTACCTTTCAGGTAAAACACACTTCCTACAATGTGCTGCCTCCCTCACTTACTCGCACACTCACTCACTTACTCACTCACTTACTCACTCACTCACTTACTCACTCACTTACTCACTCACGCACTTACTCACACACTTACTCACACACATGCTCACTCACACGCTCACTCACACACATACACACACACACACACACACACACATCTGTTTTGTATCTCTGTCTCTCTTTCTCTCTAAATTCACAGATTAACGATAAGTAATAAGGAAAAAACAATTATATAAAATAATAAAATAAAAAATGATGGCTGGGAAATTCCCCATAATTCCGCTCTGATGTGGGGAAATTTTGAACAGATTTGATAGTAAGATCTTTCACTTTTTCCTCTCTTTCTGCCTGTCTCTATCTTTCTATCTCCCCCTCTGTTTCTCTCTCTTTCTTTTTGTTTCTATCTCTATCTTTTGATTTTTGTCTGTCTTTCACTAACTCTCTCGCTTCCTTTGTTTGTTTTTCTCCCTATTTCTTTCTCTCTTTTCTCTCTCTCTCGCTCTGTTTGCTCTGTTTCTTTCCCTTCTTTTTCTATCCCTGGCCTTCTCTTTTTTTTTTTTCTAAACTCTCTTTCTGTCTTTCTCTCTCTCTCTCTCTCTCTCTCTCTCTCTCTCTTTCTTTCTCTGAACTACAGCTGATGAAGATAGCGTTCGATGAGGAGGTGTCGGACCTGGTCGAGGTTTTCCGGAAACACGTGCACAAACTGCGCTACCCCCAGCACGTACACGGCACCTTCGCTTTTACCGTGGGTCAGTCATCCAAGATGGTGGTGGAACACAAGACCAAGGACAAGAACCAGTCTCTGAAGTGGGTATCTTACACACACACACACACACACACACACACACACACACACACACAGGTATAATACTGATCTGTCATGATATATTAGTAGTTTAGTGTGATTGCACTCTAGACTGGCCATGCAGCAGTCTGCGAAGCGTTAAGGACAGAAAGTAAAGTCCAGCACAGACACTTATACACTAAACACTTTGTTTTTACATGCGACTTTTAAATAAATATCTGCTAACAGAAAACTTCACCATGGTAACAAGTATTAGCAATCAGTATGAAGTGCAATCACACTAAACTACATTTGCCCAATGACTAAAAAATGATCAGGAAAATGTAATAATTGCTTTTTATATTTAGAGTAATATTTTTCTGGGTCTATAGCACTACTACTCTAAAACCAGATCATTGTTGTATTGATTTCTGCTCAGTGTCGTGTCGTGTTTCTCAGTGTATTTGATTGCAATGTGTGTAATGTCATAAACATGTCAGAGGTGGCAGCAGAGCTCAACTCTAGCTTTCAGAGCCATTTATTAAATTTGTGCTGAACTTTTGTGTTTAATGTTGTTGTTTTTTTCAGAACCCTCTCTAAAAATCTGGTGAAAAGCGCCAAGAAAACCATCGGACGACAATATGTGACCAGGAAGAAGTACACTCCTCCGACCTGGGAGCACCGGAGCAGCCTGCAGTCCGAAATGGACGAAGACGAGATCTCGGGTACATACACATCATACACACACACTGATCAGATGCTTGAGTAAGACTATATTTTTGGCACCTTTTGATTTTATTTCCTTTTATTTTCTTACACAAATACTGATGAGAGATTTTTTTTATCATTTTCTTTAATAACGTTATCGCTACTGGTTACAATTTATCGCTTACAGATTTTAAAATAAATTAAGAGGAATACATAAATAAATAAATAAGCAGGGGAAGTCAGGAATTCCAGTCAGGAGGTCAATTCTCTGCTTTTTCTTTCAACTTTTAATTACAGTTTTATGATTAATTTTATTATATTTATATTTTTTCCTTTTTTTGCTGAACCTTTTTTATTAGTTTTTCCTCAAATTTCTTTTATTTTACCAAACCGCATTTTTGCTAAAATGTTTTTAACCTCAACATCTTTATTGTCATTTTTCGTATTATTTTATGAATTTTTTTTCATAGAATTTTTTCCTCTCATGTTCCTTCTTATTAGCATTCTTATTTGTCCTTTTATTTTAATGAACTGTATGTCTGTTAAAAAACATTTTAATAAAAAGCAAATTTGTCCTGTCCTCTCTGTAAATGTGACTGTAACAGCGCCTCTCGCTTCTTGTGACTGTGTTTAGTGTCTGAGGAGCTGGAACAGAGCTCACTCACGCTTTCCTCCACAATCCGCTCGTCCGACCGCCAGACCATGAGTAACGTTGTGGAGCGTGCATGTTGTCGTGATTACCAGCGGCTGGGTCTGGGCACGCTCAGTAACAGCCTGACTCGCTCGAAGAATGAGCCTTTCCGCATCTCCACCGTCAACCGCATGTACACCATCTGCAGGAGGTGAGGCCCAGTGGGGGAAAACAGACAGTCTACAATACTGTAGACACCGGTTCTCAGGATGATGAGATGAAGTTTCTTTATTCTTTGTTCCCCACTTGTTTATTAGGATCCTTTATAGTTTTTGTATTAATCTTTATATCTGTGTGTATTCCCGTTTCAGTTATCCGGGCCTGCTGATCGTACCCCAGAGCATTCCCGACTCCACACTCCATCGCATCTATCGCTGCTACAGACAGAACCGCTTCCCGGTGGTGTGCTGGAGGAACTCGCGTACTAAAGCTGTGCTCCTCCGCTCGGCCGGTCTGCACGCTAAGGGAGTTGTGGGATTCTTTAAATCTCCCAATGCCCCCAGTGCAGGTCAGTACTTCTGATCAACATCCCAATTTGTGCTACGCAAGGGCTTTTTTGGTATTTTACAGGTGCTGTTATCCAAAACAACTGATAGATGCATTGTGTACATTGTATGCAATGTGCAAAAGTGTGCATTGCGTACATTGTCCAGAGAGTATATATTTTATAGCCAAATAAGTGTAAACATTATAATGTGCATTTTAAATAAATTATATTATACAGAGAAAATGTAACAGAATGTACAGATTGAGGCAGAACTTTGAGATGGAGTGAGACATGAGTGTCCTAGCGGTGTAATATAGAGTTCTGAAGATCAATAGTTGTGGGGGAAAAAATGGCCCCAATCCTGATGGTTCTGGTGCGGATGGTCCTGTGTCTCATCCTGGATGGAAGGAGGTTGAACAGTTTGTGCCCTGGGTGGTAGGAGTCCTTGATTTTGAGTTTGTGTGCTCTGTGCAGACATCTACTGTGGTAAAGAGACTTATTGGCAGGTAGTTGCGTGCAAATGATTCGTTGGGCGGTTTTCTCAAACCTATGCAGTGATTTTTTATTTTTTTTCCCCCACACACTGTAGAGCTGCCATACCACATCGTATTAGAGCTTGATCAGATGCCAGGATAGACCCTTAGAAATGTGGACACCCCGGAATTTAAAGCAAGAGACACGTTCTACTTCAGACCCGTTGATATAGACAGGGGAGTGTCTGCTTCTGTTAGGTATCCGGAAGTCAACGATGAGCTCTTTGGTCTTTGTAGCATTGAGGGCTTAGAACACAGCCTTGTTTTTACCCTCAATTACAAAATTAGACATACAAAAGTTTCTTGGATTTCTTCTTAAAATACTGTTGCTACTTTTTTTAGCCTTTTAATCTTTTGAAGTAATTAAATAGTTGTTTAACACAACCAGAAGGGAAAGGTTTGAAGGGAATAGCGCATCTTTATCTGACTCGGTGTGTGTGTTTCAGGTCCTTCTCAGGCTGACTCCACCAGTCTAGAGCAGGAGAAGTACCTGCAGGCCATCATCAACTCTATGCCTTCCTACAGCGAGGCCAGCGGAAGAAAGACACTGAGCAGCTTCACATCCATGCACATGAGCACCTCAGGTCAGAAACACCAACACACGCTGAGTAATTTATTTTTATAGATAAGATGGGTGGATACTGTGTTTAGATGCCATTTCTGCCTAAAACATGTTCTATTACTGTTTATACAAAATACAGAATATAATGTCGACTGATGGTAAAGAGAGGTTTTAACCCTAACCCTAAGAGCATCTGATTATTGATGACTGTTTTAAACTTAAAATTTCCACACATTCTGTATACATACCGGGTACACAAACGTCCACACAGCATCATTTAACCTTTTCATAAGCGAGTAAGAGGGCAAGGTGTAACGTCAGTTAAAAAAGTGTTTTAATGAAACGTTTTCAATAAGCTTAAGGTTCTCAATAAGGTTGTCAGTCACATGATCATTTCACGAGGAAGGAGATTTGATGCCGTAACACGAGAGCTAGTGATCTGGCTACGACAAATCTAACTGGTGCTGGTGTGTGTGTTTTAGACTCATCTGACAAGCTGAGACAGCCGAAAATCGGAGCTCTTATGAAGCAAGTTATGGGCACTAAAGAGGATGTGCCCGGAACCTTCAGTCGAGGAGGTAAAGTCACCGGAATGAGTCGTTTGGATAGAAGAATTGTATTTAATCCCAACCTGATTGAAATTTTAATCAGGCCATGTAATGGCCCTCATCCTCCTCTTCCTTTCCTTGTTTAAGTTAAAAGACTTTAAGAGATTGTAAAACTGTCACAATACAAAGCACTGACACTGGAGACTTCCTGTTCAATGGTCAGTTTACTGGAAATATATTATAAGTATAAAAGTATCTTATACCAAAAGCTTTAATATGTCGGCATTAACATAAATCTACAATCCTTTTGCCGTACGACTGCATACGGATAGCCAATGGAGACGTTACTATTGAAACGATAACGCATAAGAATAATCCCTGTAATATAGTATTTAATATTATAATAATTTGTTTAAGTAAATTAAAACCTGAGCAATCTGGCGTTGGCCTGGGTTTAACATGGTAAATTCTAGTGTCGTAATAGTTGTAGCGAAGCTGTGCTAGCACATGTGCCGACAGTAACGGGTATCTCTGTATTCTCTGGCCCTAGCGCTGGGTCAGAGGGCAAAGGTCATCTCCCTCTCTCAGCCTAAGGTTTCAGTCAAGGCCCGCGGCTCACCCCGAGGTACAGTACAGTTCAACCTGAACACCCCCCACCTTTCTGTCTAACCAATCAAATTTCTTAACAGTGATGTCAGCGTTTGTGAGCTGGTGCCCAGCCAGCATCGCTGTCCTTTTTTCCCTGGGCTAACTCTGATCTCTGTGTCCCAGTTCAAAACTCTGTCCTGTCCATCTAGCCTGGCATCTCTTTGCACGTCACCCACTGTGTTCTGAAATTCTGCCGGTTTTCTTGTTGTCCGACATGCTGTTTGTGATTTGAATGATCCGTTGCAGCTGATACTTTAAATGTAGAAATGTACTTGCATCAGTCGTCTGCTTAGATTGATCACTATCTCAGCACAACTTGCACGTCCCAGCCGCTGATTTAAGAGGTGTACTGCTTTCAGGTGTGCTTACATCTGTGTGTGTATTTTAGGCAAGTGGGGCAGTATCCGGGGCAGCGGGCGTCTCTCAGGCTATAATCCTGAAGTGGGTAACCGACTAGCAGTAAAGGATCCCCCTCAGGCGAACGGCGGGCCTACAGAGCCTTACTTCCTCCGCCAGCAAAGAGCGTACCTCTACATTATCGGGGACAAGAACCAGCTCAAGGTACTGTAAGAACTTCACACTCGGATCTCTTGTTCCTTGAAGCATCTTGGAAACATTGTGTTTCTGGATTTAGTCTGTCTCAGTTTGTTCTGTTTTTGACAGAATGAATGATAATGAGATCAGATCTCTGTGTGGATCACTGCCTGTTTTCTCTTTGTTCAGACAAAATATATGTTTGGAAATGGAAACTGGGATAGATGGATAGCTAGATGGATAGATAAATAGATTGATAGGTAGATGTATAGTTAAATAGATGGATACGTAGATGTATAGATAAATAGATAGGTAGATTTATGAATAGATGTGTTTGATGTGTGTGTGTGTGTGTGTGTGAATATATGGATGGATGGATGGATGGAAGGAAAAAAAATTTTTTGGGATGACCTGCTTACATTATCTTTTAAAACTGCCCCATATTCGATATCTGCATCTGTGGACGTTCTGACCGGAAAAGGAAGTAAAAATGGAGCGATAGGCAATAAAGGAAAATAAAATGATTATTCAATATGTTGCTTCCGTATTTAAACATCGGCAAAACAACGCTTTCTTTAGGCAGAGAACCGCTGGGAGAGAAAGAAGAACCTACTGTGTGTGTGCGGTACCAAAAAAAAAAAACCCTTTAATTCTGTACTGTTAAAACTGCCTCATTTTTTATAATAAATATAAAAAAAAACAGTTGTTGTTTCTAATATATCGCTGTTAATGTCCACCTGAGTAGACTGACAGATAGATAGATAGACAGTATGTATTTTACTATATTGTTATATTTTTATATTTTTTTTATACTTAAACAGTTCAAATATCACATGACTTTTGAGCTTTCTAGCAATTTAGGAAAAAAAACAAACAAACTAGGAAAATGATGATACGCACCCTACTAGGAATCAAAAGGGAAATAACCTTGTACTTGTGCGCGTGTGTATGTGTGTGCAGGGAGGCAAGCAGGACTCGTTTCAGCAGTGGGAGGTGGTACCTATCGAAGTGTTCGACATCCGGCAGGTGAAAAACAGTTTTAAGAAGTTGATGAAAGCTTGCGTTCCTTCCGGCTCGCTTCCCGATTCCAGCACATCGTTTCATCGCTGTTTAGAGGAGTCGGAATGGATGAATCTGGTACGGCACACTTTTACTCGTTTATATAGCTGACCTTTGATTCATCTGTTTATTTTTAGCGTTTCTGCAGTCAATCAAAAGTATTTATTTATTTATTTTCTCAAGCACTGATATTCTGTGTGTTTATCTTGTAGCTTCACAGGCTCCTGCAGGTGTCAGTTTTGGTGGTGGAGTTGCTGGACACCGGTTCTTCAGTCATGGTCAGTTTGGAGGACGGATGGGACGTCACTACACAGGTAATGGTCTGGGCTGCGTTTGTAATGTCTCAGCATGGTGTAAGTTCTAGATCTAAATCTTGAGTGCTGTTCTGTGTAGGTGGTTTCTCTGGTGCAGCTGCTGTCCGATCCATACTACCGCACGTTCGACGGCTTCCGGCTGCTGGTGGAGAAGGAGTGGCTGTCGTTCGGTCATCGTTTCAGCCACCGGGGTGCTCATACGCTGGCCAGCCAGAGCAGCGGCTTTACGCCTATCTTTCTACAGTTCCTCGACTGTGTGCACCAGGTATGGTTATAGCCTTCAGTATGCATTTTATATGAATATTATTCTAATTACAGGCTTGTTCACCAGGATCCCAAAGCACAAGCACTAAACATTTTAATCGGTTAAAGAGGTTGATGTAACAGCATTTTTACAATCCTGCCTTTTTCCAGATCCATCATCAGTTTCCTATGGAGTTTGAGTTTAGTCAGTACTATCTGAAGTTTCTGGCTTATCATTATGTGTCCAATCGCTTCCGGACCTTTCTGCTGGATTCTGATTATGAGCGGATAGAGCTGGGTGAGTCTTAACTTGATACCTTCGACATCTGCTTCTGAAATGCCCAGAATGATATTTTTTTTAAAAACCAAAAAACATACAAAATGACATACATAATTGTGTACTACATTTGCTTTAGAATGGAATGTACGTCCGGACTATTTAAAAACTGTGTCTTTGTGCAGTATGTGACGTTCTACATTCGCCAACTTGTTCTTGTTACATGATACGACGTCACAGCAGTGCAAATCTAACGTTGGGTGATTTTAAACAACCGCAATTTAACTATAGGGAACAATTTTGTTGATTTTTCTTTAGTAACTAATTGTTGTGTTGCCGCCTTTCCCCCTTTTTTCAAATATGACGGGTCGTCTCTCCCGCAAGCTCATGGGATAGTAAAGTGCTTGTTCTATGTGTACTTCAAAATCCAGGCGGAAGTGTAGATCATCTGTAAACTTTATGCTAAACTTTATTCAGACGTCTAACGTACTCCTATAATAGGGAATACTAAATAATAGGGAAGTTAGAAATTTCAGATGAAGCCAGCGAGTGAGACATCAAATCAAAGACCTTTACTATTAATGTCTATTCACTATTAAGTATTACTAATAAGTGTCAAGTGGAATTTATATGCTCCATCGTGTGTGTGTGTTTTGAAATAGGCTTATAATAATATGGTCGTTGATTGTTAAATCAGTTTAATTAAATTTTACTCATTGAATAAATGCATTTCTGCACTGACTGGATCCTGTCCTCTTTCTAGGTATTTTGTATGAGGAAAAAGGAGAGAGGAAAAACCCGCAGGTGTGTAAGTCTGTGTGGGATTACATCGACCGTCTACACAAGAAGACACCCATCTTCTACAATTACATGTTCTCTCCAGAGGAAGAGGAGGTAAGGGGGATCAGATGATTTAAAGATTTAAAAAAGACTTTCTTCAAGAGCAAGCTGATATTTTCTTATATTTTTTTGCTCCCCCAGGTCTTAAAGCCCTACAGTTTCATTTCCAACCTGAAGGTGTGGGACTTCTATACGGAGGAGACGCTCTCCGAGGGGCCGTCCTACGACTGGGAGCTGGTACGGGGGAAAACCGAGGTGCCGGACGAGGAGAGAGGCGAGACAGGCGCGCCCAAATCACAGAGACAGGTGGTGTGGCCTTGTTATGACAGCCTGAGCAAAGTGCTGCCAGATGCCATCACCAAACTGCTGCAGGTTTGTTCCGAGGGCAACTAAAGTGCTTGTCGGACAAAGATGAAGATTTTGCGTGTGCAGACCTGATGACTTTTGTTTTTGGTGTTTAGGATGTGCAGAGCCTTGAGGCTGAACTCGGACACACCTCTGAGAGATGGAAGGAGACGTGGGATAAAATAAAGACCACACAACGCACAGAGACCAAACTGGAGAGTCGGGTAAGTTCTAATATTAGTCCAGATGGAAGTAGAGAAGATTTTTTAAACAGATTTTGTGCATACTACCAGGGTTGGGTGAGCTATTTGGAAAATGTAGTAAGGAGCTTATTAAATTTTATATTGAACCAACTTCAGGCTGCGGTGCAATGTGTTTTTTTTTTGTTTTGTTTTTTTAATTAGTAGCATGTACCTCTTGAGGTATGGCCACGGTGACCTTCTCTGCCATGTTTTCATTAAATAAATGTCTCAGTGTCTCAGCTCTCTGATGTCACCGTTTGGAGCAAAAGGTGGCAGTAATGCATCAATGCCAAACGCCATAAACACGAAGAAGAAGATAAAATCAGCGTCATACAGAAACATTTTTCTGGCCAGTGAAGAAATTTTAAACTGCCCTTATCATCAATCACTCTCTCTCTTTTTCTCTCCCTCGCTTTCTTTCTCTCACCCCTTTTTTTTCTCTCCCTATTCCTCTTCTCTCTCTGTGTCTCTCTCTTTCTCTCGCTTCTTTCTCTCCCCCCTCTTTTTTTCTCCCCTCTTCCTCTCTTTCTCTTTCTCTCTCCCTGATTCCACTCTCCCTCCCTCTCTCTTTCACACACTTTCTCTATTTCTCTCATTCTCTCTCAATTTTTCTTTCTCTCTCTCTCTTTTCCCCTTTTTTCTCTTTCTCACTCCCCCTCTCTTTTTCTCTCCCCTCTGTCTCTCTCTTTCTATTTTTATCTCTTACTCTTTCTCACTCCCCGCTTGCACTCTCTCTCTCTCGTCCTTTCTTTTTTCTGTCTTTCTCTCTCTCCAGCCCTCATTCTCCAGCTCGCTCCTCATGTCGTCCAGTCTCACCCATCAGAGGCGGACCCAGGGCATGTACCTGCAAGAGAGCGGCGTTGGCTCCTCTATTAACCTGGCGCTGGAGTGCGAAGCCAGCGCCACGTCCACACCTGCCACCAGCCGCACCACCACCAGCTCGCTCTACTCCCAGTTCAGGACTACAGAGAGTGAGAACCGGTGTGTATCCTGCTATCCAGACTTGTATTCGTTTTGTTAAAGAACAACACATTTGTTTATTATTAGTCATTAACAGCTTCTCGTATACAAATTACTGTACACACGATAACATAGAACATGTGTTTTATTATAAAACTGTGAACCAATCAGAATCAAGTATGTAATCTTATAATGTAACAGAGTTTTATGTTTATCTATGTTCGTTATCTAGTCACTAACTCTGACCCACCATATTTACTTATGTTGCTTTTATGTCCAGGAGCTTCGAAGGAATCTTATTTAAGAAAGGAGCTTTGCTGAAACCTTGGAGGCCCCGCTGGTTTGTGCTAGATAAGACCAAACACCAGGTATGTGAGGGATGTCGTAGGCAAGTGGTAGCTCAATGGTTAAGGTTGCTGGAATATAATTCCTGTAAAGATGAAATAAGAAACTGAAAAAAATCCATTCTTTCTCTGTCCCTCCATCTCTTTTCCTTTTTTTTTTTTTTTGATCAGTTGAGATACTATGAATCGAGGCAGGATAGAGAGTGTAAGGGGGTCATCGAACTAGCCGAGGTGGAGTCTGTCATTCCGGGAGCTCCTGCCATGGGAGCCCCAAAAAACACAGAGGAAAAAGCCTTCTTTGATGTGAGTATTCCTGGATTAGAATTGCACTAAGGATTCATTGTATTTATTGAGTTTGCCTATATTACAGTTACTACTAAAGTGGAGTTCATTCTTTTTTCAGTAAAAATCCCTCTTCAGCTCCTTTAAAGTGCACTTTTTAATGGATGGATAAAATTAGGGCAAGTGGTGGCTCATGGTTAAGATGTTAGACTACCAACCCAAAGACTGTAGGTTCGATTCCTAGCTCCACCAAGGCACCAACGCTGGGTACAAAAGGCCCTCAACCCCTAATTGATCAGTTGTATAAATGAGATAAACGTAAGCCGCCCTGGATAAAGGCGTCTGGCAAATGCGGTAAATGTAAAATTATCATTACTTAAGAAAATCAATTGCTCTGGAGTTTATAACCGTGCCATTAAAAAAATATTTATCTAACTTTTAAATTAACAGCATAAATAAATACAATTGTACAATCTTGATTTCTTTGCAGACAATGAACAAAAATATTACAAAATAATAATAGGGATTTGGATCAGGTGCATTTTTTTATAATCTACCAACTGAACAGTTTTAATAAAACTAAATTTGCTGTGATTATTGTGATACAGTCCTTCTTACAGCAGAATATTTTACAGTGAGGGGAAAAAATATTTGCTCCCCTGCGGATTTTGTATGTTTGCTGACTGACACAAATGATCTTTAATTTTAATGGTAGTTTAAATAATAACAATAACAACAATATTATCCAGAAAACCTTATTTTAAAAAAGTTATTAATTAATTTGCATTTTAATGAGTGAAATAAGTATTTGATCCCCTATCAGTCAGCAAGATTTCTGGCCTCTCTTAAAGGGGCTCTCTTAAAGGGGCTCTCATATAATGACTCTCTTAAAGGGACTTTTTAAAGAGACTATCTTGGAAGAACTCTCTTGGAGGCAGTGTACCTAATCTCAGCTTGTTACCTGTTTAAGAGACACCTGTCCACAGAAGCAATCAATGAATCAATCAGATTTTAAACTCTTAAATGGCGAAGACTAAAGAGCTGTCCAAGGATGTCAGGGACAAGACTGTAGACCTACAATAGTGAGAGGGAGACAACAGTGAGATCTCCTTCAGTCTGGGGCTCCATGCAAGATCTCACCTCAGGGAGTTTTAATGATAATAAGAACAATGAGGAATCAGTCAATAATCACAAGGCAGTTGGGACCACATAGACTAATCTTATCTTTGTCATTGAGCAAATGTACAAAATCAGCCAGGGGAGGGGGGGCAATTTTTTTATTCTCGCTGTACTAATACTTTTAAACAAAATTATTTTACTTCTTATTGATAGTAATCGTTATTTTACCTTTTATTTTTTAATTTTTGTTGTATTATATTACATTTGATAGCAAGTGGGGAGAAAAAACCTAATCTGCATCTTCATTTTTAATATTTTCCCCAAATTTGTAAAATCTAGATCCAGATGTTATTTTTAAATTGAACTTCTCTATTGTGAATTGTATCTATGAAATTTGACTGACTGATGTGCTTTTTCTTTTTCCTCAGCTAAAAACGACCAAACGAGTGTACAACTTCTGTGCGCAGGACAGCAAAAACGCACAGCTGTGGATGGACAGTATTCAGAGTTGCCTATCTGATGCATAGATATATAGATGCAAAGCGGTGGGACTGTGTGTATGAATCTGAGTGTGTGGGGACAGGAAAGACCTTACTGTGATTGGATACATGTGTGATGGCCAGGCCTCTCAGCCGACAATGGCATAGAGAGAAACTCGCGTTGATCTTTTAACGCTGCACCTCACCACATTTCAGTGTTTTTGTAAAAAACAAATGACAAAAAAGCCTAAAGAAAGAATCCCTTAAAAGACTGATATAGACATGAGTAGTCCAGCCACTATACACATCTGGATGTTCTCTTGTGCTCTGGATACAGGGCATGTCGCCACTAATAGAAAAAAAAAACCCCTCTCGCTTCCTTTTTCCTTCTTCTGAACTACTGCCAGATAAACAAATGCTATGCAGGGGTCTGAGCATGCTCAGTACAGCACCTTACCCACGCTATGATCGTATTACGCCGTTAGCATCGCTTCAGCTCTACGCTGTCAGATTCCACTCTGCGTTTTGAGACACGCTCATTTCCCTGCATTCTTCATTCTCTGACAAGCTGGTTTTTTTTCCTCCACGTACTACAGCGGCCGGATCACGAACGGTTCATGAAGGATCTTCACAGTTACTGTTTTCATGGTCAGCAATTAAAATCCCTCCACAAGCCACTTCGTACATCTCCACGTGTGCAGAATGTCTACTTTACCAATAAGGACCACTATTCACTTGGAAACTGTAGGGATGTGACATAATTTATGCTTGGAATGTTTCTTTAAAGATGTCTGCTCCATTTCAACAAGTTTACACCAGTCACAGGATTTCTGTCAGCTGATATTGGCACAAATTTTAGAAACCATATCCAATTAAATGTGCATGAATTAACAAGATTTGCTACCTTTTTTTAACCGACACAACCATTTTCATTCTCGCTAAAGTTGTTATGGTTTGGTGGAGTATTTTTTTTTTAATAACTCGGCTCTTATCTATAGACCTACATTAAAATCTCTTATTTTTTTTATTTCTATTTTTTTAAATCAGAAGCTTGGGTTTACCTGATCTCCACTCATTCACTCACTGATTTTGACTTTGTCAGACGCATTGTTTTTACCTATAGTCTGTTACTGTCTCTCAAATCCTGTGCATAGAGGAGTTTCCGTCTTTATTATATGAGTTCAGAAAAAAATTATTTAGCAGGTCTTAATGCAGATGAAAATAGGTCACTTTTCCCTTGTTGTTTTTTTTTTTTTCCTGAATACAAAAACTAACACACACATATGTATTTATATACACACACATCCGGTGTAAAATAGGGGAATCCAGCTGTCATGTTGAACATAAAATTTGAATTGTAGATTTTTTTTTTGTTCTGATAATTCCCTTTGTACATAATATCCAGATTTCTATGTTTGTTAGTAATTTATTTAACTTTGTCTCCTTCGAAACACCACTTAACGTTTTGGATTAGAAACTTCGATATGTGCCATTGTTTATTTCTGTATTAACTTCTGACTAATGCATTTTTTTGTTTGTTTTGAAATCCTTCAGATATGACTCGAATAAATCCTCAGTGTCTTTTTTTTTTCTAACAAGGTGTCTGTCCATCGGTTTTGGGGGAACCACAATACACGCCTTCTCCTCAGGTGGATTAGTGTTCTATGCATTAGATTACAGAGAGGTACAGAAGTATAGTCCTTTAAATGTGTATGCAAACTGTTGTGATAAATTATATCTAATTAAAAGTATATCGTTAAAGGATTCAGGGGTCAAGCATGATGTTTTAGAAACCTGCTTTTTATTATTTAATTTGATGGCATTTTAAAAATTAATTTAAAAACTTCCTAAATTATGTTCTATTATTTCTCAGGTTGTGTATTTATTTTTAGGTATTCGTTTAAAACGCTGTTTTTTTACTGTCCCTTGACTGTGATAACTATTAATTTGTTCTGAACATTTTCTTTACCCACCATACAGAACAAAAAAGGGAAGGGTAGCGCAGTGGTTAAGGCTAATTGTTGCCACTTTTGGCCCCCTGAGCAAGGCCCTTACCCCCAATTGCTCAGTTGTAAAAAATAGATGAATATAAGTCGCTTTGGATAAAGACGTCTGTCTAATGAATCGCTAATTCAACAAACAGTGAACCGCAGTGGATTAAACAAACACAAACAAAAAGTCAGTGAAGCATGGTGGTGGTAGCATTATGTTGCAATACATTAATAGAATTTGGCAGACACCCTTATACGGGTGCCCAGCTGTGGCAACTTGGTGGTGCTGGGAATTGAACCCTGATCTTCCAGGTATTAGTCCAACACCTTAACCACTGAGCTACCACCTCTCCACCAGCACATTGTACACATGGTATGTGTCATACCATTAAAACCATTAAAAAATGAATCAAATTCCCTGGAAATCCTATCATATGCAAATAAGACTTCCTGGATGGGGTTTTGACAAAAAAACAAAACAACATTTTTATAAGTAATAATTTGCATAAGTATTATTTTTCAATGTAAAATTGAAAATGTGGCAGGGCGGCCCGGTGGCTTATTGGTTAGCACTGCTGCCTCACAGCTGGAAGGACCCAGCTTCGAGCACTTCTGTGTGAAGTTTGCATGTTCTCCCTGTGCTTGACTGGGTTTACTTCAAAAACATGTATGTTAGGTTAACAGGTGATTCTTAATTGCCTTTAAGTGTGAGCGTGGCCCTGTGATGGACTGGTGACGTAGAGAGAGAGAGACAGAGGGAACCATAGTTGGGGGGGGGGGGATTTACATAAACAAAATACAGAATGAGCATCCTCTATGATTGGTCTCATATGTGCAAGGTTTACCAATCGGTTATCTCTGTAGGCGGGCATTGTACTAAGTAGACCAATCAGATGTCTCTGTGGGCGGGCATTACTCTTAGTCAACTCTTTCAGCCTCCTGTCAATTCAGAGTTTTGCATCTTTCCGAAAGTGTTAAAGAAAAAGAAAATATAAAACTCTACATTAATTAAATTACTGTAAAAGACATGTTGAGGTGAGTTCATTAGCGTTATTTAAACTAGCTGATTACCTGCAAGTTTACTGATGGTCTACAAGGTGACCATCGTTTAAAACAATGCATTAATATGTAATATACAAAAATATTTAAATATATAATAAATATTTTTAAGAATAAAATTTCTTTACTTAATCAAACGTGTTATGGAACCTTTGGGAGGCTTGGGGAGAATCGGAGGAGGGGGAAGCACCCACAGCGGCCATGTTGAAATTCTCCTACAGTCACCGCCTTCACGCACACACACAAACACACCCTCACCCTGTCCCCTTATCTCACACACGCAGACACAAAGGCAAATAGCTGTTAAAACAGAAGTAAGTAAGGACAAAATGTCCAGCTACTCGCGGGTTATCCATCACGCTACGAGTATCCTGTGCAGCCATAAAGGCTCCATGGAGCTGTCTCAGCTCTACAGGAAGGTCTACCAGAGGTTCGATATCAGCGACGAGGTTTTTTGGTTCATATTGAAAAAATGTTCGAGATTCGCTCTGGTCCGGAACAGATCGAGTGCAGAAACAGGCGAGGTGGGTTACATGGTGGTGGCGAAAACATCTCTGCGTCTGTGTAAAAGTTACGCCAAGCTGGAGTGTTTCGGCTGCCAGGACCTGCACCTGTGCAAATATTTCGTTTATGGAAACTGCCGCTATGGTAAAGGAAGGTAAGGAGTGTGTTCAGTTTTTCCATCTACATCTCCACTGCTTCCTGTAACATATTTTATTCTGTTAAAGAATTATGGTTGAGTTTTTATTTATTACATTTGACAGATAAGCCTATCCAGTTCTCATTTTATACAATTGAATGGTGGCATTTTGGTGGCGCTGAGAATCGAACTTATGCCTGTCTGATAAGCACCAACCCCTTAACCAGAGATTCTTTAAGTCAGATCATAATAAGAGGCATCCCACAAGGTTCTTCTTTAGGCACCTTTTTGTTTTCCCTTATTGTTATTTACTTCAGTCAACCCCTCCAATTGCACCTGTTATCTGTATTTTAAATATAAAATGGTTATTTGTTTAGATCTCTTAATAAAAACATACAGAAAAGTAGCAACAAAATATAGATTTCCTCTTTGCTAGGTTATGACCAAAAGTACATTGTTTATACAGTTAGTATATTCCTACAGATAATTTATTAGGTATTTATAAAGCATTATGTACTTTCAAAACTAATGAAAGGTGCATAAAATGCACCTGCTCAAGTAGGAGATATTTAGAGAAGTACATATTTAACTGCCTCAACCTGTGAATGCACTTAATGCAGTCAATAGAAAGTTAGTCTATACTTGTACAGGACATATTTACCTCCCTGAACATGACGGCAAACAAACTGTTATTGGTTTCTTTACATGTCAGTCATACATCCTGTTTACCAGCAAAAGCTGCTATAGAATCCAGACCTTAGGCTGGCAATCTGAAGGTCTAACCACACAAAACTACACCCAGGGTTGTTCACGTCACCTGTTCCTCTGTTCTTGAAACTCAAGCCTAAGCTCTTTTGGTTGTTAAGCATGGCTCAGTTACCCCACTCTAGCAGTCTAAAAATAGATTGTAGAAATGTATCTGTGCAGCCGTGCATAACTCTGTGGCATCTAAATCTAAAATGTCTTTGTGTTCGGTAATCTCCTAAAAAAAAATTGACGATATGGAATACAAAGTAGTGCTTGCCTACTCAAAGAAAGTATATAACACCTGAAGCCTATGAATGTGCACTGGAGAACTTTTGTGATTATAACATGACACAACAAGCCACAGTTTCATCTCGTTTTGTCTTGGAAAAAAGGTTTGTGCGAGAGTTGGTGTGAGTTTACTAAAAGCTTACAGCATTAAGTGGGGAAGTAATGGCTCATGGTTAAAGTGTTGGACTGCCAACCCAAAGATTGTGGGTTCGATTCCCAGCTTCACTAAGCCACCATCACTGGGCCCCTGAGCAAGGCCCAGTGATGGCTCTAGATAGATAAGGGCGTCTGCCAAATGCTGTAAATGTAAATTAAGTACAGGGGGTACAGTAAAGTACCGTCTCACTTGATCCTACCTGTTTAATTGGTTGATCTGGAATCAAACACTTATGTGTGAAGTATGTTTGTAAATTAAATAAAAGAATATCCTATTTCGTTTCTAGACGAACACATTGTTAAATCAGTACTTTTATCAGCATTTGATTATTTCCTGTTTCTTTTTTTCCAACTTGTTTACATAATGTTGTACGGGGTGCCACAGGGTTCTCTTTTGGGCCCGTTTTGATGTGTGCAGTTCACAAATATTATTAAATGTCTTTTTTTACTTTTATTACTTCTCTCTCTCTCTCTTGCCCATTCTCTCTATCTCTTGCTTTCTATTTTTCTAGGAAAGAGTGTAAGTTCTCCCATAACATTCAGTCTGAGCATAACTTTCCCCTACTCCGCGAGTGCACTCTTCACGAGCTTCATGAAGAAGACCTCTTTCTGCTTTTGTTACAGAACGATCCTGCTCTACTCCCTGAGGTAAAGGCACACACCACTTCAAACCAATATTCGTGTTCACACACGCCTACAGCATATTAACACATGCACAGTGGGCACTTTAATGTTCTACCCTGCCACAGCCTGATTTGTGTGACAGTAATTTTGTTTTATCATGTTGCTTCTTCTTCCAACGAATGACTCACCCAAGCGTCACTGGTTCTTTGTACAAGTTGCATATTTGTACAGTAAACTAAGCAAGCATTGGTCGGAGTTTAAAAGACCAATTATGTGGTTGTAATTTCAGCAATTAAAAGTCTAAAATCGGCATCACGGTAAAAAAGAAAGAATTCAGCTACTTTATTATACTCGTGACTTTATGGAGCTTGAAATATGACAAAACGATATGAATTTGAATTAAATTGAATTTGAAAATATGAATTTTATAATGAAAATTAAAAAAAAACTGTGTTATGTTGAATTATTATTATTTTTTAAACAATGACATTCGTCTTCTGAAGTTTTAGATAGTAAATATCCATTTTTTTTTAAAATTACAGACTCAAGTTTTCAGGTTAAAGAACACCAGAGACAAAATGTGTTTCACATTCTGCAGTCGTTATAACCTAATATATAAATATTAAACCCTAAATGTTTAAGAATCACTTTCCGAAATGGTTCGTTCAACTTTTCAAAGATTATCTACTTTTTGTAAGAGTGGAATTTTTTAACACTAAATTGAATTTCTTCATCTTAAACTTGAATCTGTCTAACAATTCTTCAAAAATGTTCTTATTTTAAATTCCACATAATATTCAGTTTTGGTCAATTTTACTTGTTAATAACTTAAATTTAACCAGTTTTATCACATTTTAAGCTGTATATGTTATTATAGATTAAACAGGTCCTCTGAATGTGCTGGTTAGATCATTTCACCTTAAATTCTCCTTAAGTGTAGAAGTAACTTAACTAAGTTTGCTGTGCTTTTCTGTGTGTGTGTGTATAAATATGACTCATCCTTGACTACTATTTAAGTTTCGTTTCAAGTTGAGCTATTTTTGCGTTCTAGGTACGGCCTCCGCTGTTTGACACACCTCTCAAAAACAAAAAAAAACAACAACAAAAAAACCCCCAGATTTCATAAACAGGATAAAAATACACCTGTTTTTCTAACAGGAAACAGATGTTCAGGTGTAGATTGTAAGGCATTCTGTAAAGTATTAGTATAAAGACTGCAAGTTATCCTGCCAAAAGAAAACTTCCTCATTTCAGTTTCTGTCACAGCAAGTGACCGATTCGTGCGATGTTAATGATATCATATATTAGTGATATCGCAATATGATTTTTATTTTTTTTTTTGGGAAAAAAAAAGAAAAAAAAAGAAAACTCAAACCAAAAGAAAAAAGGTGTGTCCGCATGGACGAAGAGTTTCAGATGAACAGATCTTGTTGGATGTTGCTGAGTGAAGATAACTCACCCTGTGCAGCAATGAGATGACGTGCGAAGCATTTAAAAAAACAAACAAAAAAACAAAAAAAAAAGAAAAACAGACCAGGTGAAAATATTGGAGATGAAAGACCTGTAAGTCTAGAGGTAAAGTAGAGGTTTGGATATGTATTCTTTTGTGCTGTAAATGGTCATTCTTATTTGTTTATTTCTCACTTTACCCTTTTGTGTGTGTGTGTGAGTAAATTTGCATGCATGTGGGTCAGTGCTTCTGTTTTTTGGTCTGATGTCCTGACGTTGATTTGCTCTGCAGGTTTGCTCTCACTACAATAAGGGCTCGGGGCAGTTCGGATCCTGTACCTTTAAAGAAAACTGCACTAAGGTGCACATGTGCCAGCACTTTGTACAGGACAACTGCATCTTCGGCACAAAGTGTAAGCGGCTTCACTGCGTCGATCAGTACGGCTGCAGGATGCTGGAGGAGCGCGGACTCAGCAGCGACATCATCCAGGAACTGTCCTTCCTCTACCAGAACGTCCACCGCCTGAACAATAGTGCTGCAGACGCAGGTGTGTGTTTGTGGGTTCGGGGGGGTCGGGGGGGGGGCGGGGCTTGTTTTTTTTTTTTTTTTTTTCTTTCTCTCTCTCTCTTCTCTCTGCCTCTCCTTATTACTTACACTCCTACACTCTTTCTGTTACTTTCTCGATCCCTCTATCCCTCTCTCTAGCTCTCTCACAATCTCACTCTTTCTCTCTCTTTCTCACTCTCCCAATGTCACTCTGTCTCTCTCTCCCTCTCTCTTTCTCTCTGTGTCTCTTTTTCTCTCTCTTATTTGCTCTTTTCTCTCTGTCTTTCACTCTTTCTTTCTTTCTTTTTTTGTGCTCTTTCTTTCTTTTGTTTTTTTCTTTTTTTCTTGCGCTCCTTGTCTTTGTTTTCTTTTTTCAATTTAGTGTTTATCAGTTAACATTAGTCCGTTAGCAGTTGGGGTGGGTATTTGGGGCCTGTCTGTCTGTCTCTTGCCTGTAAATAGAGTGATTCTGGCTGTGAGCTCATGCCTGTTACAGAGGGCAGACAGAAGCCAGCATGTTGCGCTCAGCCGGGATGCAGCAATTTGAAAAGATTTACATGTGCGTGTGTGTGTGTGTGTGTTTTACATTCTACTTCCTGTCAGCTGGTTGTCGGTTCACAGATGGGTGGGAACTGCAGGGTGACAACAATCTGGAAAAAAAACTAAAGAATAAATTAAATTGTGTGTGTTTCTCTTCCTTTATCTCTTTTTATCTGTGTGTGTGTGCGCGTGCACGTTTTACAGAAAGACTTACGGAGCCAGTAAGCAGATCCCTAGAACAGGAAGAAGAGAAGGATGAAATTTGTCTCCACTTTATAAGAAGAAACTGTAAATTTCATGGTGTGTCTCAAACCTTTTTACTTTGAATCTGATTTTCCTGCATGTTTGTTTCCTCTTTATTTCCTTTTGTCCTTCTGTGTTATAAGGAATGAACTTTTCTGCTTTGTCTTTAGACCAGTGCAAACTGGTGCATTTTAATCTGCCTTATAAATGGGAGGTGGATGAGGGAAACGGATGGAGGGATCTGCAGGGGATGGAGGAGATTGAGCGAGCCTTCTCTGACCCCAGGAATGCACATGGGTGTGTTAACACACACACACAGATACATAAACTTTACAAATTACAGGGGGGTGTTTTATTGTCATTCTGTTTGTTTTTATGCTCCAGTCCAGGGTCAATGCCAGTGGATTTTCAGACTATGACTAGGTCTGGGCATCCAGTGCGCCGTCTCTCCACCGTCTCCTCCATCACCAAGCCTTCACACTACGTCCTGACCACAAACTGGTTGTGGTACTACAAGGGAGACCATAATAACTGGATCGAGTACGGCAGACCGGTGAGGGACAACAGCCACGTTAACAAAGCTGTAGTGTCCTGCTGTTTACTTACGAGAGCGTGTGTGTGTGTGTGTGTGTGTGTGTGTGTGTTACTTTGTCAGGACGATAAGCACCGTGTGACCTCTGTAAAGTCTGGCGATCTGGAGGAAGCGTTTCTGATTAACAGCAAAGCCAAGGTGACGGTTACAAAGGGCAACAGACAGTACTACATCAGTTTCGAAGGTAAACCAAAAAACACACTGTTTCATGTTCAGCTGGAAATCCGGAACAGTATCGACTTCTTATTTATGTAATCCCCATTATTTTAATATTAATTTTTATTTTTTTATTTTAGTATTAGTTCAGTATTTAAATATGTTATGATCACAACATAGTCTGTGTGTGAATTTCTTATTGTCTTAATTTCAGTCACCAGAAAAAATGCTAAAAATTGCTAGCAATAATTGTTCAATGTGCGGTTAATTTTTAAAACATACATGGAACCTGGAAAAGTCATGGAATTTTAACAACAGTTTCCAGGCCTGGAAAAGTTTTGGAAAAAATATTAATTTTATATATATTATATTTAATTGATGGTTAAATTACAGTAGTTAAAGGTCACACGATTTGTCATGTGACAAAGCTCGCCATTTTTTTTATAAGATGAGCTGTGATAAATTTAAACTTATATATATTTTTTATATAGAGGGGCGTCTATAATAAAAATATAGTTATAAATAATAAATATTGTATAAAAACAATACAATAGAATGTACTGCAATAAACTGGTTTTAAGTATAATGTACAGCATGTACCTTGGAGATCAGACCACTCCACTCGCATGTCTGACTAGCTATTGAGTGAGACAGGGATGTTAATATCCAGGCAATATTTATTTGAAAGAATTATATAAACATTTCTTTGACTTGGGTGTGTTTTATTAATCTTAATGACTCTCTGCTGCAGATATGTACCAAAGAAACCCCAAACACAACACCAAGAGGAAAGTCCGCCGGCGACCCTGCTTTGTTTCCATTAGTGAGGTGGAAAGTCATATTTCTTTGTGAATTCTTACACACACACATATATGTATACATGTGTGTATCTGCTGATTACATTCTCGAAGCACACGCTGACTGTAGTTCTTCTATCAATGATGGCAAATAACGCAGTATGATAGAATGTACAATATGTTAGGATGAAAATCACTATAGTCCTGGTGTACAGATGATACCAAACATTCATCAGCGCAGAAGTGTGTTACTGCCTTGTAACAAGTTTACAATTATTTTGTTAATGGTTAAAATCGAATAATCTGATTGATCAGGATGACATCATCAAGTGGTTCTGAGTGATGCAACGGAAAAAAGGACATCCTGACGTACAAGCTAAAGGAGGACAATTAGTGGGATGGAAAGACACTAGCCAGTTGTGACCATCATTGAGCTTAATTTTTAGCAAGGATGCTAATTCACATAGTCTTCCCCAACTCCAACTTCATCATCGAAGATATCACCCTTCTGATTGACTAAACACACACAAGTACTGAGCAGCAGGTAGAGCAGCGGTAGCTGGAGAACAAGCAGGTCAAAGGAACTAAAGGAACATAGAGGAAAAAAACTAGAGGAACTTGTGTATAAGAAAGAGGGCAGAGTGCGCTCAGGTGGGTCGGAGTGGTAGGTAGGAAGGAACTGTTAGGAGACCCATCGGGGGGGGAAACATTCACTATTCATATTATAGGACACGTTGCAATGTTGAATGAAATGCACTTATCTTGCTGGAATAGTTTACTCTTTCATTTATAACCATGTGTTGGGATGTTTTTGCTGAACATTATTTCCGTTTTGTCTGTAAGCATTAACAATAAACATTTCCTGCCTTTTTGGACTCTCTTTTCAGATGCATGTTTTAGTTATTTTAATGCAGAATTCTGTGCCCGACTCAGCATTAACACTGCTCTTTAATTATGTATCCTGACCTATGATTTAATTATTGAGTGTACGGGGAAAACGTGTAATTTCAAACCACTAGATGGTGCTGGTGCACAGATTCAGGAAAGTATCGAGACGCTAGAAACAAACATGCTGAAACGGAAAAGCATCAATAGTGTAGATGATTAATTTTAAAGTTTTTAATGTTTTCTTTTTATTGAGGGTAGACTGACTATAGTGGAAACACTAGTACGTGTGTGTGTGTGTTGAAACTAATTAATTAAAATTGTAATTAACGCTGATCAATATATACACGAATAATCAATTGAAGCTTAAGACTAAAGAATCAATAGATTGAGAGTCAGAATGTAGTCAAAGAGATCACAGAGAAAGCCTGGACACTCAATTGTCTAAACAAATGGACTACAGACTGGTTTTATACTGAGGTGTATGTGCAAATGACACACTCAGAAATTCAAGAGTTTATTCTCATTAATTCTTCATCAGTAAATCCTCCCAGCAGTTTATGACCTAAACAATAAATGCATAAAATAAGAAAAGACAAAAGATGCAAATGGCGTCTCCGACTTTTGTATTTGATGTATTTTTTATTTTCTAACTATAGCCATGTATAGCTATATGTATTGTATTGCTATATATCGTGATATATAATATTGTGACCCATGTATCATGATAAGTATTGTATTGTAAGGCCCTTGCTTATACACAGCCCTAGCTATTATAAATAAACAGGTTATATATATAAATGTACATCATGCAAATTCACACACACACACACACACACACACACACACACACACACACACACACTTATTTCTATTCTAATATTTCACATAAATGGTTCAAAATGGTTAAGGCGCTGAGTTGATCTGGAGACCAGGAAGACCTGGCACCACTGGCAAGCCAACCACTGTTGGGTCCTTGAGCAAGACCCTTAACCCTTCCTGCTCCAGGGGCGCTGTACTCCGTGCTCTGACTCCAACTTACTAAGATGGGACATGCAAAAAAAAAAAAAGAATTTCACTATATGTGACAAAATAAAGACATTTACATTAATGGCATGTTGTAATATATGGGACATTTGATAAACCAGGAGGACCTCTCCAAAATAAAAGTCTGTGTCACAGATACAGTATTCTTTGGGAGCAGGGTTAAGAGTTTAGTGTTAATGGCAGAAGCATGTCAAAGATAAACACCTGATAACTAATAAAAATAAAAAAAACAAAACTGTTTAAAAAAAACACTTTTTAAAAAAGTTTTTATAATCTGTTTTGATTTTTATGTTTTGTTCCCCCTGTATCTATTTCAGATGACTGAGTCGCAGTGGTATAGAATACAATAAATATGATTTTTTTTTAAAAATAAATTCTTCCCATAATTTATTAAATTGTATTATTTGATTATTAGATATGTTTTTATATTTATATTATTATTACTAAAGACTACATAAAAATATATGAATGAATTACAGATCTGGTTTGTAGTAGGTAAATTTTATACTCGTATAATTAAATGGTTTTTTTTGTTGACTCCACCTCTACATCACTGCCGCTGGGTTTCCTTAAAGAAATAAATAAGTGTGCAGCTTTCTAACGTCTTCAGACGCATGTAGTCGAGATTTGACTGACACCGTGGTGAGCCAATGGGAGCAGCGCTCTATTCTCTCCGTTAATGAACAGTGTAAAGGGGCGGGGCCAGCCAGCCAGTCGGTGGAATATGTGTGTATGGAGGCAATGTCTCGCCGATTTCCTTTAATCGCGTGCTAAAATGGACCGGACCTGGTCGCGTGCATCCTGTCTCAGGGTTCATGTGTTGGTGTGAATTTGCTTTTCAGCCTGCTGATCTTCAACAGCACGGGAATAACGGAATTAGCGGGAGCGCGGCTGTGTTTAAGGATCTTTTAGGTTACGTTTACAGTTCTGTTTTTGTTTTTTTTGTTTTTTTTGAAGAGCCTAATTGAGGAGACCAGGAGGTGTGTGTGATGAGGGGTGTGTGATGCTGCTGCTGATGATGATGATGGTGATGATGATGGTGGTGCTGAGCCTGGCCCTCTACAGCATCTCCAAATGACAGGTAACGGAAATACCATAGCTGGTCTGTTCATCCACACACCGTAGGATGTTTAGGGACATTATTAATAAGGGTGTGTATGAGGCTGAAGGTTAAAGCCGTGAGAAAAAAAATGCGTTTTTGGTCCAGTGTATCATTTGTATGCGGGTCGGTACTCCACCTCTCCGCCCTTCTCTCTCTCTTTCTCTCTCTATCTCTCTCTCTCTCTCTCTCTCTCTCTCTGCATCTGAACTAAATTCTCATAGATGTCTAACCTCTAGGCCATAAACCAGCCATTTTCATACATGTCTAATCAATATTTCTATTATCAGACTGTTCCATTCATCTTGAAGATAAGCTTTCAACTCCTACCTTCCAGCTTACATCTCTGGAAGCTTCGTTATTTCTACAGAATTATATCAAGTTCATGTACCGGCCATTAAAATGATCTTTCTAGAATTGTCAGTATCATTTATGAAGTATCATAAATGAGCCTTAAATAAGGATTAGTATCATTTATATTTCAGGCATTTGGTAGACACCCTTATCCAGATTGATTTACAATTATCTCATTTATACAAATGAGCAATTAGGGGTTAAGGGCCTTGCTCAGGGACCCAACAGTGCCAACTTGGTGGTGCTGAGAATCAAACCCACAATCTTCCAATTAGCAGTCCAACACCTTAACCACTGTTCTACCAGTTCCCTATATATGTATACATTCATATACACAGGTAAAAAATTAAAGTAATAAATTAACCCTGGTATAAAGAATCACAGCCAGAAGAATGAATTTGGAATAATTGAAGCATGGAGTGATTTTTCCTCACTTGGGGTTTTGATGTCTGGTGAAGATGTAGGCCATTGAAGAGGCTTTACATGTCTTCAGATTTATCCTCATCAGACCATCTGGTGAATCCTTCTGCTCTGTAGATGTGGGTGGAGTCGCCTTGAAAGAGATTATTCCCATAATTTTAAAAATATGTTCCATTACAGGGTACAAGGTGTCTTGATTTGCTTGCCTTCTATATTCTGAAATATTTTTTTCCTTTTAATTTGTTACCTATTTGTAATTGGATAACGCCAGTACTGAGCGGGTTCATTTTTAATCATTGTTAACACTAAGTTTAGTGTACACATTCATTTTCATCACAACATAACATACTGTATACAGCTTAGAGTTGTGTATTAATATCGGATTCTGATCTGATACCGAGATCCTCACAATAACTCACATAGTCAGACCATTAGACTGACAGCAGAAGGTCTGGTCTGGGCGCATCTGACTGATGTGGAAAGCAACCAATCACAGACTGATGTTTAGGAGTCCATATTCTGAGAAAATTCAACGTCAGACCATCAAAAAATGTAACATATGTCGTCCGAAAATCCAATAGAATCCAGACATTCCGAAAGATCAGATCAGCATCAGAATTTTGGCCAGGGGTTTTGTGGGCGTGGCATCTGAGACTGAGATTTTCCTGACTTTTGATAATGTTCTGCTGGCATGATAGAGAACTGCATATTTAAGTTCTGTGCCATGTCATTTAATGTCACACATATTCATAGCGTCTGGATCACACATATTAAGACCAAATTAAAAAATAATTCAAATTTACAGCATTTGGTAGACGCCTTTATCCAGAGCTACTTACAGTGCCTTGAAAAAGTATTTATACCCCTTGAACTTTTTCAAATTTTTCCACCTTACAACCACAAACTCAAAAGTATTTTATTGAGTCGGTCTTAATAGACCGACACAAAGTAGCAGGTAATTGTAAAGTGGAACAAAAATGATATACGGGTTTAAAAATTTAAAGCAAATAAAAATCTAAAAAGTGTGGCGTGCGTTTGTATTTACCCTCACTGTAACTACTGAAGTGCAATCGATTGCCTTCAGTAGTTACCTAATTAGTTAATAGAGTCCACCTGTGTGTAATTTAGTCTCAGTATGAATGCACCTGTTCTGTGAAGGCCTCAGTGGTTTGTTAGAGAACACTAGCGGACAAACAGCATTGTGAAGACCAAGGAACTCACCAGACAGGTCAGGGATAAAGTTGTGGAGAAGTTTAAAGCAGGGTTAGGTTATAAAAAAAATATCCCAAGCATTGAACATCTCAAGAAGCACTGTTCAATCCGTCATCCAAAAATGGAAAAAGTATGGCACAATTGCAAACCTGGAATGGATGAGACCCATGGTCATTCTGGAGAAGCTGCAGAAATCCACAGCTCAGGTGGGAGAATCTGTCCACAGGACAACTATAAGTCGTGTAATCCACAAATCCGGAGAGAGTGTCAAGAAGAAAGCCATTGTTAGAAGAAAGACATAAGAAGTTCTGTTTGCAGTTTGTCACAAGCCATGTGACAGGGGACACAGCAAACAGCAAACACGTGGAAGAAGGTGATCTGGACAAAGAAGACCAAAGTTGAACTTTTTGGCCTAAATGCCAAATGCTATGGCTGGCAAAAAAGTAACACTGCTCACACTGTAAAACATGGTGGTGGCAGCATCATGCTGTGGGGATGCTTTTCTTCAGCAGCGACAGGATGATGGTCAGAGTTGATAGTAAGATTGATGGGGCCAAATACAGGGCAATCCTAGAAGAAAACTGGAGGCTGCAAAAGACATGAGACTGGGAAGGAGATTCACCTTCCAGCAAGACAAAGACTCTATTTTGTGTTGATCTATAACATAAAATCTCAATAAAACACATTTAAGTTTGTGGTTGTGAGGTGACAAAATGTGTAAAAGTTCAAGGGGTATAAATACTTTTTTAAGGCACTGTACATTTATCCTTATTTATACAACTGAGCAATTAGGGGTTAAGGGACTTGCTTACGGGCTCAGCAGTGGCAGTTTGGTGGTGCTGGGTATTGAACCCCGATCTTCCAGGTATCAGTCCAACATTTTAACCACTGAGCTACCACTCAACTCTACTGCCTCAAGTCGGTATTGTTGCCTAAAAGTTTTTCTGGGTATTTGGGATTAAACATACACCAGGACTGAAAATCCAGAATACAGTCTCACATGCAGTTCTAGTTGGACCTTTTGTGAACCGTAGCTGAGCCTAATGGAACTGCCAGTACCATAATTCACACTCTCGTCTGACAGTGCTGGTTTTTCTCACCCTGGGGTTTTCCAGTGTTTCTTGGTGAATAGGCCACACCCACTTAAGGATCAAATCAATTCTAAATCTGTATTTTCGTAGCAGTAAACAGATACAGACACATATTTTGAACTGTTTAATTAAATGAAATAAAAAAACAGGTCTGTTTTTTTTAGAGATGCCCGGAACCGGAAGGCAATCCCGCAGGAAGATGGATGACTTCCTTCGAAAAAACCCATCAGGTTCATGCAGTATGTGGTAAACGGTGAGAAGAATGGAGAAGACAGAGGGAGAGAGCCCAGGTTTAAGGGGGGTGCTGGTGAAGGCTCGGCATCTTGTTGGCTGCTGCGTGCTTCTTCTCTTGGCATTGATGCTTGTCTCCATAGCGACTACAAGCGCACCTGTGTCAGGTATGTTTCTTACACTGGTGATATGGGATGTTTATTGATGAATTGTAAAATTGGCTTGTAGATTATATAAGTATTGAGATCAAAAGCTCTGCATGTTATTATGTGTGTTAGCCTTTTGTGTCTTTTTGTACAGTTTTGTCATTGAAGTGAGAACTGGGTCAGTGTGTGTGTGTAGTCCTGCAAAGTCAGACCTTCATACTGATAGTCTTGATTCCAAAGCAGTTTTTTTTTTAACCAAAGAGGGCAACTGACTGGCAACCAATCACAGGTGGTCTGTTCATTATGTTTATGGTCACGTCTCTACAAAAACAGACCAGCCTACAAGTATAGATCGATCTGTCCCCTGGATGGAATGATGGAATTCAACTTTTAAAGATTTTCAATTTTTTATGTTCCATATAGATCAGACAGCCAGCCAAAAGTGTGTATGTAGGTCCTCTGGGTCAAATCCAAATACAGCACAATAGATTAGTGGTTACCACGGGTGTCTCACAGCAAGAAGGTCTCAGGTTCGTATCCCCATCAGGTGTCTTTCAGTGTGGAGTTTGTATGTTCTCGCTGTGTTTGTGTAAGTTTACTCCAGGTGAAGTTTAATGTGTTTGTGTAAGTTTCCTCCCACAGTCCTTAAACATGTATGTTAGATAGATTGGTGATTCTAAATTGCCTAGAGGAGTGAGTGTGTGTGTGTGTGTGTGTGTGTGTGTGGTTGTTTGTTTGTATGTGGCCCTGTGATAATATACTGACCTGTCCAGGGTGACCCCTGGCTTTTATCTAATGAGAGTTGGGATAGACTCCAGCAGATCCCCGTGGCCCTGATTAGAAATAAGCAGGTACAGACAATGGATGGATGGTTGGATAGATGAATAGATGGATAAATAAATGTATAAATAAATGAAGAGATGTTTCGAATGACAGATGGTGTAAGCAGTTGCTTGTTGCTCACTATGTGAAAGGTCAAAAGAAAACAAAATAGCACTAAATGTAGAGTGTATTATATATAGAGAGATAATTTATTGTGAAATATTATGGTGTGTACAGTATGCAGTATATATATGTGTGTATGTGTGTGTTTGGCTTAAAAGACAGGAAAAGAAAAATATCAGTTTTGATGAAGTAATGAAGAGCAGGTCTGGGCTTGAGGTTCAGTGTCTAGTCCTCCTACTCTGTTTATTAATAAACATCATGAAGTGCTTCAATGCTGTGAAGGGTTTTTTTTGGGATCTAGACTGCATAGAACACACACATATATACACACACGCACACACACAGTTCTAAAGATGGTTAAGAACACTGCTAATTAAAGGGGCAGTTGAAACTGTAATGACATTAGACCTGTAGCTATATAACAATACTGGTTCTTTAACTACTCACTGTCAGTGGTTTAGGGGGCATGTGAAAGTTGGCATGTGTAAGAAAAGGAAAATTTAGTGTAGGTATTATTGTAACTAAACCAAACAGAACTAAAATACACTTTAAAAGTGTCAAACCTCAGCCGATACTTTCGCTGCTGAAGAATTCCAGTAGTTTATTGTTTTTTTTCCTGTTCATTTTGTCAGTATAATAAATAATAAACCCTAGACTATTTTTACAATATATTAGTATGTATAATAATACATTAGTATTAGAGGGACTCTTTAGGTCCATGGTGATCCAGTGGATACGGGCTTATGTACCTATGGCTTAGGTTTAAATCCCAGACAGGAAATCAATCCAGCAACCAAGCAATCAGCTTCCAGACTCGATTCCAAGCCCCCATAAAATAGGAGGGTTTCTTTAGAAGGGGCAATTGCATAAAACCTAAAAGCATCAAAAATTACATTTATTTTTAATATATTCATAAACTTTAATTGTTTAAAAAATATTGACTAAATAAATTAAATTTATATACAATCTTAGTATAAGTTGATAAATCAAGTCTTGTGACTAATATATATTTTATATATATATATATATATAATATATAAATATAAATTATATATATATTTTATTATTTCAATTAGTTTTGCTGCCACATTCTGCTTGACATTCAGACAAAAACTTCACATTTAATCTGAAGAATCACCAACAATTGCGAACATTTGAAATATTTACATTAATACATTAAAGTAATGGTGAATTTATAACTTAATTACAGACGAATAGTGAATAAGATGAATGGCGGACTGTGGACTTTCAGTCAGAGGCTTTAGTAAACAACTGGAAACCACATACATATCACTGTTACAGCTAACGCAGCTACATGCAAATAATGCGTTTATTATGCAAGACCGGCATTATATAGTGAAGCTGTTCAGACTGTCAAAGCCAGAATCATTGCATTAAAGGGTTGCACCTCAACCTCAACAAAACTAAACACAACAATTTTGTAAACATTAAAATAATAAAATTTATAATCAGAAAAGCATTTTTACACAATTTTGTTATTTTATAGTGCCAGCAGTGAAAGTCTCACTAGTCTTGACCTCCCACCCCTGCATAAGACTAATATATAGATTTAAAAAACAAAAAAACTTACCAAAAAAAAGATGGTTAGATTTTTTCTGTAATTTTATTTAACATGAATAAAGACATCTCCAGTATCAGCATTTTGTAACAGTTTTTTTTTTATTTAGGAAAAGGAATATATTGGTTATTCTGTAAATGGCTATGGCTGCTGTAACTTTTCTCAGATGTTTCACTCTATTAAACTATAAAGTATATCATAAATTTCTTTTACCATTAAGAGAATCGCAGTTGTTGCCACATCAAAACAAATTAATATTTAACTATTATAGCAAACCCCAAACTTTTTTTTAATTACACAGAAAATTACATTTGGCCTGGATTTTTTATTATAGTATTTATTATTAGTTGCTATAATAACTGACTAGTTAAATTAGTTAAAAAGTAGTTGAAACTCAGTGGTGCTTAATGTTTATCTGGTTGACAGGAAGAATAAATAGGCTAAACAAATCGATAAATCACTTTCTCAGACTCTCTTTTTCTGTCACATTATCTATCTATCTATCTATCTATCTATCTATCTATCTATCTATCTATCTATCTATCTATCTATCTATCTATCTATCTGTCTATCTATTTATCTATCTATCTATCTATCTATCTATCTATCTATCTATCTATCTATCTATCTATCTGTCTATCTGTCTGTCTGTCTGTCTATCTA
This sequence comes from Bagarius yarrelli, assembly GCA_005784505.1. NCBI lineage: Eukaryota > Metazoa > Chordata > Actinopteri > Siluriformes > Sisoridae > Bagarius > Bagarius yarrelli. The sequence goes on from VCAZ01000001.1 coordinate 7,896,474, forward strand.
TCTATCTGTCTGTCTGTCTGTCTATCTATCTATCTATCTATCTATCTATCTATCTATCTATCTATCTATCTTATCTGTATCTATCTATCTATCTATCTATCTATCTATCTATCTATCTATCTATCTATCTATCTATCTATCTATCTATCTATCTAGTCTATCTATCTATCTATCTAGTCTATCTAGTCTCTATCTATCTATCTATCTATCTGTCTGTCTGTCTGTCTGTCTGTCTATCTATCTATCTATCTATCTATCTATCTATCTATCTATCTATCTATCTATCTATCTATCTATCTATCTGTTATGCATTCTGTTAGCAGCCGTTAAGGGCTGTATTAAATAGGGGTGGGAATCTTTGGGTACTATATGATTCGGTCCGATTCCGATTCTGGGAGTCAGTCATCCGATTCTAAAATCGATTTTAATCTAAACAAAGTTGTGTTCAGGATGAAGAAGCTCTGAATGAAACATTGAAATGTCAGCTTGTTATAGGAATTATGAAGAACACGCCTAAAGGACACACTGTACCTCAAACTCAAGCACCCGCAACAGTGTACGAAACCCTGTTCCGCCCACGACGGAGAACGGGCACAAATCCTTGCCAATAAAACCTGCCACTAACCGAGTTATTGGCTTCACCTTTATTTTAAAATCCTGTGGAAGCACAGCAAAGTGTTGCCACATAGTCGATTCTAAATTTGATGTTGATTGTTCATCTTTGTTCAAATTAATTGCTTATGTAACAGACTAAACTGTTTATAAGTTTAGGTGGTTATTTAGTGTCAGCACTTATTTTGTGTGCAGGTAAATGCATTTTTTTCCTCTGGGCTTGCCGTAGTTTGGTGAGAGTGCATGTGCACAGGGGTGTGAGATAAAAGAAAAAGTTGTGAATACATGTGTGTATCTAATAAACCAGTTCGGTGTATTTTAAACTGCTTTCCTTTTTAATTTTATTAAATTCAAGTGTTTAGGCGAACCTGCGACGACACTCCTTTACACTTATTATTTTTTCTATGTCTTGCATGCGCATGTGCAGGCCCGCATCGTTGTGATCTTATTTAAATTTTAAATCGTTAGAAAAAGAATCATGACGCATTAATGAATCGATTCTTTTTCCCACCACTAGAATCAAAGCAGATGGACTTCAAAAAAGCAAGGAGGTCATTCTATGGTGTTATTTTTAGAGTTCCTTCTGGATTTTCTCCACACCTGTGTGTGTGTATGTGTAACAGGGAAAAAGAGTAAGAGACTAAATCTGCCCGATTGAGAAATGCTGTGAACCTGCTCTACCGTGTCCCTGGAATACTGATGAGGCAGTCGGCACGTGATGCGTTACTGCAACACGTACACACACACACAGACCCATGCATGCTCACACACATTTACACACACCATATTACCATGGAAACACCTTGCCTGACCACGCCACAGCGCTGTCTTAGATTCCATGCCTGCTTACATTTACTGTGGTGTGTGTGTATGTGTGTGTGTGTGTGTGTGTGTGTGTGTGTGTGTGTGTGTGTTCTCCACAAGGAATGCTCAGATATTTAAGTAAGGCAGGAGCTAATTACTAAAGATAGTCCATGCTGTGCTGGAAAAGTTTTCATTAGTTCGTATATGCTGTGTTCACAATGGAGGCCCGACTGTAATTATGTTTTTATTTTCCAAATTAGATTCCTTAATTTTTTTTACTTTATGTTTATAAAAACAAGTAAACATCTGAATATATACAGAACATAAGAAATCCAGATGTAGATTAAGACTTTTTGAGACTACATGAGGAAAACACATTGATTAAAGATAGAAGCAAATTGCTACCAAAAGTCAGGCTACGTCCCTGCTGCATCGGAGCATCTGCATAGAGTAGCAATTGGCAGGAATTGAGAAAACAGTAACACAGACCAAAATTCTTAATGTTTACAGCATTAGGCATACGCCCTTATCCAGAGTGTCTTACATTCATTTCATTTATACAATTAATTTGATTGAATGTACAGTGTTGTAATGTTTGTATTGTTAATTGCACTGTCTGTTCTGCACTGTTTGCACCAGGTTGCACACATGCACTTTATGTTGCTGAGACAACTTATTAATTAGTCTTTAGCTCTGTGTTGTTCTTTTGTTCAGTAGCTCTTTGTTGTTATTGTTTTGTGTAAGTCTGTGTTGTTTTGTGTAGCACCAGGGGGTCCTGGAGAAATGTTGTTTCATTTCACTGTGTACTGCATCTGCTATATTTAGTTGAAATGACAATAAATCTTCTTAAACTTGAAGCAGTTGAAGTTCAAGGCTCAGGGGCCCAACAGTGATAACTTGCTGGTGCTGGGAATCAAACTGACAATCTTCCTGTGAGCACTTTGAACATTAAGCTACTACCTAGCCATGTTCTGAGTAATAGATGAATATATTGTATCATACGTTTAAACAACCACATCACAAGAAAGAACTTTTTTCTTACACAAGCCAGTAGGAAGTAATAAAACTCTATTTAGAACTATTTTGGGGGGCTAATAGGCAGTATAAAATAAAAATTAAATAAAATAAATTTGTCTTAAGGATAAACTGTAAGGGTAAAGAATCAGTTGATTTCAGCTATCAGAGGGTCCTGAAAAGTTGGTTTATCAACTAGAACCCTTTAGGAAACTAAAGAATGATTTGAGAAGCAAATAACATCATAGATAAGTGAAGTGCTTTTACATCTCTAACAATTCCTAAAGTAAATTAAAATACTTGTGATTGTTATTCAAAATTCTGAAGAACCAAACCTACTTTTCTACCCTGCAACTCGAATTTGAACGCATAACCTGGTTGTCCCAAACACCTTTTTAAACAAAATACTAAAAAATATTAAAGTTAGACTTTAATCACATTGACACAAATTAAAAGAACTAATGAAAACTTCTCAGAGGGAAGTGGTAGCTCAGTGGTTGAGGTGTTGGACAGATACCTGGAAGATCAGGGTTTGATTCCCAACACCACCAAGTTATCAATGTTGGGCCCCTGAGCAAGGCCCTTAACCTCCATTTCATCAGTTGTATATACGAGATAAATATAAGTCGCTCTGGATAAGGGCACCTGCCCAAATGCCATAAATGTAAACCTGGCATATTATAATATGTAGTAATCCAATTTTACAGATTTATTATGCTTTTTGTAGTTCACACTTTAGTGGACAAGACAGACGTCTCGGGGGGCTCATGTCCACAACCAGCCCTGCCTGTAATTGTTTAGCAGTATGTCAACAAAGACTAATAATTTTATTATACTGTAGCTATTTATATAAAGAGAATTTTCTGTGTGTATGTTTGATACCCTAGTGGAGAATATTGATGTAAAACAATATATGGAACTTTTCCTATATTTTTGTTTGGAAGAAATTGTTTATTTTAAGAATATAATCAAAGAATCAATGAGTAACTATTGCTAGATTTTAAAATTTTTTAACTATCTAATTAATTATAAATAACGCTTTAAATGCACATCGAACTTAACAATAACTTCTTAATGAAATCTTTCTGAAATAAAAGAATGTAGGATTTTTATTTGGTTTATTGGATGTTGCTGACAATAAGAGAGAGATATAAAATATCTTCAAATACTTTCTAGCAATCTGTAGATGATGGATGAGTTAAAGGCTGGCCGCCATACATTCTGTCTGATGAACGATGAGTTGCAATGACACACTGGCCCACAATCCCTACACACAGCTGCCAGCCTCCTACATGCTGCCTGTTCCATTTACGCAAGCATTCAACCCACTGAGCCTCAGACTCAATTACCTTTCTTCTCTCATTGCTTTAGTATCACACAGAGGAAACGCTGGATAATTAACCCACTACTGTCTCAGCTGATGTACTGTTAGTGTATTCGGTGTGAAATGTCTATTACTAATTTGTCTATTATTACTGATATCCACCTATCTAATTCAGATTTTTTTTATTTAAAGGTTTATCAATAGCAAATAGCATTTGACTTACATATTTTGACAAAGGTGACATTGTGGTGCAATAGAAGGCCATTTTGGGGTTCGGAGATCAAACCTGAACTTGAAGGTTGTTGAGTTTTACATGTTCCAACCATGTCCACGTAGCTTACCTTGGTTCCTACTACCTTTAAATAAATATGGTCGACTTTATCTTTCCATATACTTTAGGTGTGCATTGTGCTAGCAGTGACCATTCATTGTCGTGGTCATTCTGCCAGATGGCCAACTTTAAGATCTACAGATCAAACCTGAGCTTGGGTCCGCATCTATGTTTTGCATGTTCTCACCCAGATTTCCTGTACTCCTGCGTCTCATTAACCTAACTAGCCTCTAGTATAGTTAAAATAAGCCTAAACTGTTAAATTCCCTGTTTATTCCTCTCTGTTTCAGGGAGTTCTGATCCATCTTGATTGTAAAGCACTCATATAGATAAACGCATGACATAAAATGTATTTGATTCCACTGCAATAAAGTCTAAACCTCTAAATCTGTATATATCTATATATATCTTCTCAATCGTTCCCATCACATGAGGATCCTTGATGGATTCAAGATTCAAAAAGGTCCATCTTTATGCTGGGAGAAAACCCTGTTTATACCCTGGTCAAAAACTAACAAACAATATTTTTGGTCAAGAAGGCTGTTTAAATGAGACTCCAAGTTCAACATTTAGAAAATTTCTGAGAGGACCTTTTGCAACCATTCAGGACGGTATATTTAGTTCATCTACATTCTGCAATTTTATTTATGTCTGTTCTGTTTATATCTTTCTTGTTTCTTTTCTTTAACTTCTCAGAGAAACTCCCATCCAGTTTATCCAAACGGGACAACAGTTTCCTCCCGGCGCACGCAGGCTTACAACAAGCTTCATTATTCTTATCGCAATACTCAGAAAACCCGAGACACAAAGCTCATACATCATCAGATGCCAAGCATCCACAGCAAGCAAGCATCCCCACAGCAAATGACAGCCCCCTCCGGATGACACACCATCCCCACCAGCAAGACTGACAGTGCATCCAGCATAGCGCCCACCCCATCCCTAGGTCCTGATGGTGGGTCAGGCAACCTAGGTGATAGCGCACATGGTATTCACCTGCTGCTACGACCACCTGACCTTCTTACTCCAAGTCAAATGCCTCCTCTTCATGGCCACAGCCCACATACACCGCCTCCTCCTACTTTACTCACACATGAAGACCTGGACTCTGCTCAGTCCACAGAAGTGGACTGGGGTTCTGGGGATTATCTAGAGACTTTAACCTTTATGGGTTCTGATGGGGAGGACTTTTCTCTGGTCACCACCCTTCCCACACATGGATATGACTCATATGAAATTGAGGATGACAACGCTGGGGTCCACTACAATACCCACTTTCCCCCCCGCCTCGTTCCATCCCTCTCCTCTAGGTATCTCCTTCCGAGTGTAACTGTTGGATATGGAACTAGCCTAAGAACTGCCCACCCCACTGATCCCCGCTTGCCTCATGTCCCTGATACTGCCCAGGATGATCTGGATTTTGACTGGGCAGAACTGTACCCTATTGAGCCTACTGAAATGCTGCTTCCAGATATGAACAGTATGGAGTACTACAACACGCTACTGGCCAAAGAGAATGCTAGTGCTGCTCGCAACCAGACACATCTGACTCCTCCTCATGTCACTCCTACAGCGACTCATACACAACCTACAGATTCTACGCAAACAACCGCCCCTTCTTTGGATGTAAACCCTAGGACAGTAACAGACCAAGTGGATACACCTTACTCCATACTTGGAGTTTTCCCCACTCCTCCACAAAAACCTGTTGTACAACCTATATCTCCTACAGACCATCAGAAACCAGCGGAAGTACCTTCTCAACCAGCTTCACCTGCAGGTCCATCAGTCTCACCAGTTATCCCACAGGGTCCAGTTATCCAAGCTGTAACAGTGAAAGTCCCTTCTGCTCACAAACCTCAAACTCCTACCAGAACCACGCCTACCACCACTAAAACAACCACAACCACGAAACCAGTACCTCCTGCGCCCAGAAATCCGATTTCCATTGCACCCCGGCAGTATGTCTGCAACATTACTAAGCAAGACATGTACCTGGTTAGAGTAGGTAAGTCCTCATTTCACTTGTTTTAGTAGAACGTTTTAGTTGTAAACCTAAAGGTGCATATGCATATTTATGCTTATGATATTTATGCTTATGATAATATGGGAAACCTCTCCCCTATAATTTCTCAAAAAATATGGGTTAAAGAGTCCTTACAGTCCTTACTGTATTCTATAACAGATTAGTGTACACTGAGTTTAAATGGAAGCTTAAGATTAGTGCTTGTTGACCCACAGTCTTTTAATAATTTATTTTGAGTTCTAGTTTTGTTGTAATGTTATACTGGATAATTTGTTTATGCTTTGGAATTTTTAATTTTACAGCTAGCTAGTTATGCTAGTTAGTAAGCATGGATGCTTTTTACATTACATGGCAAACACTGCTATGAATGTTGACTTAATTTTGGAAGATCTTTTGCTCTTATTTATGAGGAAAAAACAAGAATAGAAGTGGATTTTGGTCAGCTATCGCTTGTAGCTGCTTATGGAAAACAAAACCTGTTGAAAGGTTTATAGTAACTTTAACACTACTGACCTTAAATAACTGTAGGAATTTTCACCTCTTGTCGACTTATGATCCCTGAAACTACAGGCATGCCAAGTACTACCTCAGTGGCATTCGCAAAGGCTCATGTAAAGGAGATTTTAAGGCGAGAATTTAACCGGACAGTAGAGCTGCAGGTGGGTCCATTTTTACTTTGACTTATTTACATTTTTATTTCCTCATATACACGTGTCTGATGCTTTAATTTAAGAAATGTATGTAAGGTTAATGGAAATTCCAAACAAAATAAAAAGAGATTAACCCTCGAGCAGGCGAATCAATTAAAATAGGAAGCAGACACTGGGACTAGTGGGCATGACAAATAATATGTCTACTATCCTCGCTGTCTCACACACCCCTCAATAATATCTGTGTCTAGATATTAGATTACAAAAAAAGTATTCAGGACCAAAAACTCTAGTATCTTCTATCTCTACTTTTCAGGTCCTTAAGGCTCCGCCCAATTTTGTTTTCCGGGCAGTGTCTGGCCCACTCGTATACACAGCAGTGTCTATCATCAACACTCTCCGCCAATCAGCTCGCAGCACCTCATCGTCCACCATCCTCACTGTTACACCCATATATCCCGTACCAGAATACATCAATCAGGTGCACTCAGGTAAGTTCCATTTTGTTTTTTTAGTAGGAATAAATACAGTATTCTGTGCAGTTGAGGTACTGCGGCTTAACAATCTAAGCGGAAATCATGCTGCTACAAGCAGAACCATGCAGCGATAGTATGTAGGAGAAACGGTGGATGAATGCCAGCAGCCATAAGGCTACGCTGTAGTCATCTTATCCACAAACTGGAAAGCTGTGAAATAATATACTTGAGGAGACTTATACTGCAAAGGCGTGTATAGTCCATGCTCTCGCATAAATTGTTATTATTGTGCTAAAATAAATAGCACATGTATGATTACACTATACAACCAAAACCTTGGTCATTCTGATGGAGCTGCAGAAATTCACAGCTCAGGTAGGAGAATCTGTCCACAGGACAACTGTAAGTCCTGTACTTCATAAATCTGACTTTTATGGAAGAATGTCAAAAAGACAGCCATTGTTGAAGGAAAGACATAAGCAAAGATGTGGAAGAAGGTGCTCTGGACAGATTAGCCCAAAGTTGAACTTTTTGGCCTAAATTCAACTCGCTATGTGTGGCGGAAAAAGTAACACTGCTCATCACCCTGAACACACCATCTCCACTGTAAAACATGGTGGTGCAAGCATCATGCTGTTTCTTCAGCTGGGAAGGGACAGGGAAGCTGGTGAGAGTTGATGGTAAGATAGATGGAGCTAAATACAGGACAATCCTAGAAAAAAAAAAACTGTTGGAGGCTGCAAGGGACTTGAGACATGAAGCAGATTACCGTCCAGCAAGACAAAGAATCTATACATTGGAATGGTTTGGATCAAAGAATATGTATGTGTTAGAATGGCCCAGTCAAAATCCAGACCTAAATTCTATTGAGCATCTGTGGCAAGACCTGAAAATTACTGTTTATAGACGCTCCCCATCCAACCTGGCTGAGCTTGAGCTATTTTGAAAAGAAGAATGGACAAAAATTTTAGTCTCTAGAAGTGAAAAGCTGGAAGAGACATACCTCTAAAGACTCGCAGCTGTAATTGCAGTGAAAGGTAGCTCTACAAAGTATTGACACAATTGCACACCACCCTTTTCAGATTTTTATTTGCTAAACATTTTGAAACCTGTATATCATTTTCATTGTATTTCACAATGATGTGCTAGAAGAGGAAGTGGTGGCTCATGGTTAAGGTGTTGGATTACCAACCCGAAGGTTGTGGGTTCGATTCTCAGCTCCGCCAAGCCACCACTGTTGGGCCCCTGAGCAAGACCCTTAACCCCCAATTGCTCAGCTGTTTAACAAGGAATATTGTAAGTCGCTCTGGATAAGGGTGTCTGCCAAATGCTGTAAATGTGCTACTTTGTGTTGGTATGAATACTTTTTCAAGGCACTTTATATCTATTTGTGTTTTTGATAAATCTATTCCAGATTTAATCTCACTTCAACTCCTATAATGACCTTTACATTTCTGGAAATATTCCACCAGATTTTGTCAATTAGCCTCAAAAGTATTAGTGAGAATAGACACTAAAGTTGAAGTAAGGTGGTCTGGGGTTAAGTCGGTGTCCGACCAGTTCATCCAGATGTTTAGTAGGGTTGAGTCAGAGTCAGGGCTTTGTGCAGAACACTCATTTCTTTCACTTCAACCAGAAGAAACCATGTCTACATGAAGCTCAGGGGCTTTGTGCACAGAGGCATTGTCATGCTGGAACAGTGTTTAAGTCTCTTTGGCCACATGTATTTAATGACCCGATTCCATTTTTTCCTCCAATGTGGTAAAGATGGGATATGACCCATGATTGAGTAAGTAGGAAAAAAACGCACACGGATTCCGATAATTTCAGATTGGTTTTAGGCCTCATTTGTATGTTAAATAAATGGGATATGAATCGGATAAGTGCATTAACGTCTTCCATATATATATATATATATATATATATATATATATATATATATATATATATATATATTGTGTGTGTGTGTGTGTGTCTACATTAATTTCTTCTATTTTTTTTTATTAAGAAATAGAAATAATTTTAGAAATTTCCTCTTCTATAGTTGCTGTAAGGATGTATAATGTTGTGTCCAGTTTTGCAGTTTGTGCCAAGCCACGTGGATGTGCGTGTGTGCAGCTTCAGTGAGCGTGTGGAGAGGGGGCTTTACATGGCTTATTCAGAAGTGCGCAGGCGATTGCAGGAAAACGGAAACTTCACTGTTCAAGTGTGTATATTGTTTTATATCTGTAAATCTAAAACATATCCAGATTAGGATTAGTTATCTTCATGGTTATCCCACTGTGTGTTATTTATTGGTGCAGATCTTAAACATCACCATCAGTTGGGCTAAAGGCCAAAAGCAGCAGAAAACTCCGGTGGACATTACGTTCGCCATCCGCGATTCTCACGGCTACCTCAGAGGCTCCGACATCAGCGCTCACCTGAGACAGCTGCATGTGGTGGAGTTCAGCTTCTACCTGGGCTTCCCTGCAGTGCAGATCGCAGAACGTAAGTGTACACACACACACACACACACACACATTAAACATGCACAAATACCCATTTTATACTTTGTAATATACATTGCAATTTTTACATCTAAACTAGCTCAAGAAAAAATGTAATTACATTTAATACAATTTTAATTCTTGTTCTTTTATTTTTCTTCTGATTCAATCTCTTCTCTTCTCTTCTCTTCTCTTCTCTTCTCTTCTCTTCTCTTCTCTTCTCTTCTCTTCTCTTCTCTTCTCTTCTCTTCTCTTCTCTTCTCTTCTCTTCTCTTCTCTTCTCTTCTCTCTCTTCTCTTCTCTTCTCTTCTCTTCTCTTCTCTTCTCTTCTCTAGCTTTTCATTATCCGGAGCTGAATGTATCTCATCATTTGCGCTCATCCTGGGTAAAGACAGGTGGGATTGTACCTAATGAAACAGATTTGTCTACACTGGCATTGTGAAGTGTTACGATGTGTGTTGTTATACTTGTGTGTGTTGCAGTGTTACTGGGCGTGTTAGATCAGCGTGTAAGTGAGAGGACGTTTCAGGCTAAAATGGAGAGGAGACTGGCTGTGTTGGTGGGGGAGGGGCTTGGACTTGCGGCTGGGCGTCGCTGGAGACGAGCAACTCCTGTGGGCAACAACAGCGTGCAGGTAATTACAAAAGTCCAGGAAAGGCAGGCAGTTTTTATTTATTTATTTTTTTGGTGATATGAAAATGTTTTAAATGACATGTAAACTTTTAGATTGTTCGAGCTTCACGCCTGGACGGGGCAGATAACCCACTAGAGCTGGTGTATTTTGTGGAATCGGAATCAGGAGAGCGGCTGTCGGCTCAGACCACAGCTGCAATGCTGAACAGACTTAACCTTCAGAAGGCAGCAATTGTGTTGGGCTACCGTGTGAATGGGATACTGGCTATGCGTAAGCCACCTTAACACACACACACTCACTAACAAACTCAAAGGAGATGCATAGACAATATTATATATATATACATATATAGGAGACACACAGCATTTCATGCACAAGAGTAACACCCGAACGTCTGTATTATATAAAAAAAAATTGTATTATGCCATCACAACAAAGCAATATCTCTCCACAAGCAATATTATTTTATTTTAAAAGTGGTGTGATAATGATGTACACTACACTAAAGATTCTTAAAGCCCTGAGTGTCTACCTTAATACAAGTCATTAATCACCACTGTGGAATGTGACACGAAGAAATTTAGTGCTGAAAATCGACACAAAAATGTATTTTATTGTTTCGGTTTTAGGAAAAATGTTAATAACCTGAAAAACATATCAAATATAACTCGTCATTTCAACAGCATAAGTGAACTTTTATACCATGCATTCAGGTCTTTCTGGGATGTTTGTTTTTCCAAGTTGGAAGTCATAAATACTACTTCATGCAGGTTCCAATCATTTACATTGGAGCAAGATGGACCTTTTTTTACAAAAATACTTAACTTTCAAAAAATAAACAAAAAGTTTGTGTCTTTTAGGCCTATTATATAATAATTGATTCCACTATTTTTCCTGACTGACATGACCCCAATTTAGAAACTCTGTGCCAAGCCAAATTAGTGTTTTCTTTTTTTATTTGAAAGGCAGTTCACAATGTTTTATGTTAAGTTTAAGTGACAAATAACACCATTTTTCTCAATGAATTTAAACTAGAAAGTAAAAAAAATATGGACGTTTCTATGTTTGTGATGAGTGTTGAGCGATTCTATTTTCTGTTTAGTTAGTTTTGCTGTTTTACCAAGTATTTGGATTAATCTGAAACACACACTACTGTATACAGGAGTGTATACAGCATACACACTAGTGTACTATATGATACTTCATTTAGTGCTGATGCTGTGGGCAGACATGTTGGTTTAATGACTTGTGTGGATTTTGAGCTGATGGTGTGATGGTGAATTATGAATTTCAAGCTTATTTTTAGTTTTAGCATGGGGTAAATGGGGTAGTTATAGCATGGGGTCAGATGGTAAAAAATATTTACAAGTACAGACAAATACACATAGCTGTGACACTTCAGGAGCATTCAAGCATTCACCCGCTGATTGGTTAACGTCTACAGGATTTCCAGGAGACGTGTGTGTTGCATTTAACTGTCTGCCTGGAAACAACCAAACCGTCTGATTGAAAAAGTAAGCTGTTGTGTTTACATCGGTGGCAATGAGCATTAATCAAGGTGGATAAAATGCGGGATTCAAGTATGCTTGGTTCACTGTATAGATTATTTAAAAGATGTTTAAGAGTTTTGCTTAAGGCACTTAGTGACGCCTCTAAATATGACAAGGCACAAAACAAAGCATCATTGGTTGCTTTACCTGTTAGTCATGCATCCTTTTGGGCGGGCATTAGCCATTCAAAACAGCAGAGGTTTCCAGCCGTCAGTCCAGAGTTCTGGCTATGTAAGACTACTCCAGCCACAGATTTTAACCAATAATAGAAAGACAAGCAGTCATTTAAAATGTTTTAATTAAACTGCAAAAACGCCACTCATCTGTCACACAAAGACCTTGTGCGTAGAGCGTCGACATAAATACATATATACATATATGACATCGGGCTCCAGATGACCCGGGGCATTTTTTCTGATCCCGACCCCTTCTCTCTCCCACTTTACTTGCTGTTTTTTTATGTGCCTATAAAATCCCCAAATATCAAAAATATATACTATAAAAAACTTAAACTCTACTCATCTATTCATTTAATGACACACTTTAAAATCACACTCTCCTGTGTCACCTGGATAAGAATGGCTTTCTTCCTCTCTGCACTTATGGCTTTTTAATTATTAATACATTCAAATGTATAATTTATATGCTGAATTTTTATATCTTTGTAGTTCCTTGATGCTGCTTTGCAACACTGTTAAGAGCGCTATACAAATATAATGTGATCAGATTAAAATAGATTGATTGACAGAAAAAAATATTTATATTACCTCAAGGCTATTGGCTCATTAGAATGTTTATATTAATCACACAAGCCTCTTGTTAATCATAGATAAATTTATTTAATAAAATGACTTCAGATGTCACATGGTCTCAGACCAGTTTGACTAAAGTTCTATGTTTTGTGCATATAAGCGGTGGAGAAGTTATCCCTGACCCCGTCTGAGACGCAGCCCAGTAATGTGTGGCTGATTGTTGGGGTGGTGGTTCCCGGGGTAGTGGTCCTACTCATCATCATCATCCTCTACTGGAAACTGTGCCGCTCTGAAAAACTGGAGTTCCAACCAGACGCCATGAGCACCATTCAGCAGAGACAGAAGGTCTGGGTCGAACCATTTCACAGTGTATGTACAACTGTGTGTGTGAGCGTGTGTGTGTGTGTGTGTGTGTAAATATAAGTGGTTCACTCATCAGCATCTTCTTTAAATTAGACACTTGAGTTTTCATTCCTTTCACCTAGTTGAGTTAACTTTGTCTAAAAAAAATTGATCTTGATCTAATTGTAATTTTTTTAGAAGGTAAAAAGTCTTGCCCTTCTGTGTGTGTGTGTGTGTGTGTGTGTGTATCATTGTATGTGTGTTCAGCTCCAGGCCCCAAGTGTAAAAGGCTTTGACTTTGCCAAGCTCCACCTTGGACAGCACAGTAAAGATAACATCATGGTGATCCAAGAACCCTCCCCGATGCCTCCATCTGTCAAAGAGGCCACACCCTCTGAGGGCGGAGAACTGAACACGCCCAAATCTAAAAGCTCGTCCACCAAAGTGTCACGTGCAGCTCGAAGAAGGAGCAGGTACTAAATGAACGGTGTAGGTGACCATGTGCATACCTGTGTGTTCCTGAGGCAGTTGAAAGACAGTTTGTGACATGTGTTCATGTGTGTGTGGTAGATTGTCTCCATCTGATGGGGATTCGTTAGCTAGTGAGGCCTCCAGTGGGCGGGAGTCAGCGGAGGAAAGCACCAGACCTGCAGTCACACCCAATGAAAACAGACCTCATCACCGCAAGATCAAACATGGTAATAAATACAGTTTCACTGGCATTCATAAAATTCAGAGGTAAAAGTTTTACAACAAAAATGAAAAGAAAAACGGTGTTTATTTTATTTTAAAATTTAATTTAGTATTTGCATTAGACAATATTAACCAAAGTTTTAACAGGAATGATGACATTGCAACACATTCTAAACTCATTTAAACACCACAGCACTGGTAAAGACACAGTTGTCTAGAATGTTTTTATATGCTGTAGTTTAAAAATTTCCCCTTACTAAGAGACTTAAACCATGTTCCAGCATGACAATGCCCCCTGTGCACAAATCCCCTGATCTCCATTAAGACATCATGCTGTGTTCTGGTTGGAGTGGAAAAACTCTCCAGGCCTAATTATGACTTAACCCATTTAAACTGAACCCCTTTAGGATGAACTGAAACACGGACTGCACCCCAGACCTCCTCATTTCAATATTAGTGTCTGATCTCATCTACAATCTTATGACTGAATGAACAGAAAAACCCCACAATCACGCTGCACGCTGTATAATCGAAAGTCTTTCCAGATGTGTGGAGTATAGTATAGTAGAAAGAGTGATACTACATCTGGAATAGGATTTTTAAAAACATATTTGGATGTGATGGTCTGTAAAAATTGCTTATCTCTGGCAAAAAGCGAAATAAAACACTGGTTACATTTCTCTTTTTCTCTTTTACCTTATATTGATATTCCACTTCGGATCGACAGCCAAGAACAAACATGGTAAACTGCATTTTTGATATGCTTACCGGTGTTACCTAAAACTTTAGAGTCAGTGTACTTTCGGTCCCCTGAACGTATGTGTGTACCAGGTGCAGCATCGGGCAGCGGAGCTGATGAACAGTTATCTTCCTCTTCTATATTTGACCATGTGGATCGTCTGTCTCGAGGTTCGTCCGATGGAACACGCCGGGTCTCCAATAAGGTCCAGTTAATCGCTATGCAGCCTGTGCCAAGCCCACACTCTCATTCGCATAACCAAGCCCTAAGCCCCGCCCTCAGTGAAAGGATGGCGGACACAGGAAAGGTTAGCTCTGAGGTGAGAAAAACATTTTCATAGACACACTCAAATGTTTGCTAAATTGTAGTTTTTTTCCTCATGTGTATCTGTTTTTTGTGTATTTAGATCCAGGTTGCTCTCAGACACAAGTCTGAGATCGAGCACCACCGCAATAAGATACGTCTGCGAGCCAAGCGAAAAGGCCACTACGAATTTCCGTCCATGGAGGACATCATAGCGGTGTTCGGTGACAGCTCAGAGCAGCAGCGGGTGTACCAGCAAGCCCAGGAGCAAATACACAAGATACTCCATCCCGAAACACAAACACCTTCACCCAATGGACAACATCACAGAAGGTAATTAGGATGCTGCTGATAAGGATTATAATCTTTATTCCTTTACTTTTAAATTTAAAATCTTAAATGTTCTAAATGCTCAAAATTGTAAAAAAAAAAAACCAAACATATATTTTCAAAGACCAATAAACTCTTGATTTATACCACAGTGCTGCTGGATATTCCTTCAGAGACTTGTATAACAGACACGCAACCTTTAATGGATTTTAAAAGTGTTTACTCTTGTATAATATAAAGTTTTCTCTGTAAGAAAACTTTGCAAGGAGTCTCCGCCACTAGCATTGATAAAAGTATCGCAACTTTACGTTTAAAAAAAAAAACCCATTCAGACAGATTATTTTTCTGGTAAACGAATAACATATAAAAAAAAAAACTAGTAAAATAAAAATAAAAAGACTAGTGGGAGAAAAAAATATTTAAATTATTTTATTATATAAAAATTGAAAATAACAGTGGGGAGGGGTTACCATATAGCCACACCCACTTTAGTTTAAAATCCAAACTCAGATACGTATGTAGATATTCGGATAAACTTTCGCAAATACACATGAATCTTATTAAAAAATTACAAAAGATATTTGTTTCTAACATTTTGAGGTCCCCTGTTTTAGCAGGTATGCTAAATTAGGAATGTTCCCCACAGCTGTGTTTTTTATTTAATTTAATAAGACAAAAATAGAGAGGCTTGTGAGAGAGAAAAATATTTATAGCTACTTTTAAATAAGTGTTAACAGGAAGAAGCTTATTTCTTACTTATGCAGACGTCTGTAACTACGTCTGTAAAAACTGTCATTTTTGTATGTATATTGTGTGTGTGTAGCTCAAGAGGCAGACGTTCTCCCAGACAGCGTCAGAGGCAAAATATGAGTGGAAACAGCAGCTTGACTGATAAAGATCGTCTCATTACTGATGGTGATGCAACATACAGGAAGTACCCCGGAGTCAACAATGTGGCCTACATGGTAAAATCACTTATTTCTTTTAACTCTCTTTTTTAGCCTCAGGAGTATTCGTTTATTAGTATTTATTATCTTTTTTTTCACATGCAGTCGGATGCAGATCGCCTCCCTGATGTCAGCAGCCCGTCTCCGACTGATGAGGTATTTGTTGACCCAGGATCTCCGCCTCCTGGCCCTGCCCCGGCTCCGCCTGCTTATATTCCACCCCAACCAAGCATTGAAGAGGCACGTCAGCAAATGCACTCCTTATTAGATGATGCATTTGCCCTGGTCTCACCCTCCTTACAGAGTAGCTCCACCCCCTTGAACATCACCGGGGTTACTGCAATTCCTGGAGTGGAAGCGGTCAGTCCTGGTCTACCCGCTAGCCCACCACCACGATCTGTCCGTCAGTGGGGCTCGTCATCCTACCCAGCAGCCCCTGCACACAGTCCTTTCTCTGCAGTGAGTAAAAGTTGGGCCTTATTCAAGGGTCCAACAGTGGCAGCTTGGTGGTGCTGATGCTTAAACCCCAGGCTTCTGATCAGGAACCCAATGCCATGAAAATTTGAGCCACTTAATGTCTATGAGTTGTTTGTAAAGATACAGGTGTGTATGTGAACGGCTGTGTGTGATTAATCAGCAGGTAAACAGGAACAGTTTGTCTGTTAAGAGTGACCATGTTTGTTCTGAAAAAAAGGAGTTCTTAGTGGATGTGATTTCAGTGGACAAAATTCACACACTACCCTAAATTAAAAAAAAAGTAAAAAGTGGGTTGGGGGTTGGCTAACATTCAGCCACACCCACTTTATCTTTAAATCCAAATTTATGTACGCCTACGGATATTAAAAGCATTTTACAAATACACATGAATTAGATTTTAAAAAAGTAGAAAAGATTTTAGTTTTATATCTTTTGAGGTCTGTGTCATTTTGTCGTCTTATTTGTGTGTTTGTAGAGGTATGCTGAATTAGGAATGTCCCCTACATCTCTGCAAAACTTACTTCAGAGGTAAGTTTGAGGATTAAAACTTAACAGTATCCTCATCAAAAAGGTCTGTAAATTTACATAGTAACATTGACTTTGTTCTTGGAGTATTTGCCTGACCGATTTTGTTGTATTTAACGAATCTCACTATTTGCCAAACACAATGAGAAAGATTTTAAAGTTATTGATGACTGTTCGACAGGCAGGCGCTGGGCTCTGGATATCTGGCATCAGGAGAGCTACAGTCTGATCCAGGTTACACAAGCAGAGCGCAGTATGCCGACAATACCCCATCATCCTCCCGACCACGACCTGTTGGAGGCAGCACGGGTAGACATCTCTATTAATCTGTGACTGTTTATTGACCAGCAAATTTCTGGATGACATGTAAAGTGAGCTAAAACAATTCTATTTGTTCAGTGTCATGTTTAAGTGTGTGAAAACGGTCAATTGCTGCGTCCAAATCGCATATTACCTAAGTTGGTACTAAATTGGAATTAATACGGTCTTCCTGAGCTTTTATATAGTATATAGCACTACATCCGTTATGTTGATATTGTCGCATGACATATGTCTTCATAGCAGCGTGAATTTAGAATTGTATAATGTTTGCTTGGATGGTGTTAAACAAGTGCAATTTAAGCAATGAGAAACCACATTTTTCCTGAAAAATGCCGTTTACTCTATTTTCGAATATGACTCATCTCACCTGTTGGTTTAAGTCACACTTAATTATCTCCATTATAGATCATCTGGGAGTTTTTTGGATACTGTTTAAGCCATACTAAGGATACTGACATACTACTAACTAACTCAAAAGCGCAGTTTTGTATACTATATAATATATCATTATGTGAATTCGGACGAAGCCACTTTCTCTACAAAAACTCCTTGACTCCCTTTGTCATGCTTGTTTTCCGGCTGTCTCTGCCCTACCCACTGCTGATTACCTGGATCAGGTGTGACTAAGTGAATTGGTATCTCCAAATTATCCAAATTAATAAGTCTATACTGTATTTTGAATATCACATTATTAGGAAAAGTGTTTAGTGTATTGTCTTTATGAAATCCAGTTGAAATCAACCGATCAGAGTGACTTTTTTGTGGGCTGTATGCATTAGACACTCAGCCCAAGGTTTCAGTGATGCTGAGACTCGGCTAATGTGGTAAGCATGTGTTGATTATTTAATGTGTATTTCCATAGGTGCACAATTACATCAGCTGACACAGGTAGGCTTGTCCAGTCAGATTGCTGTGTATCCC
Source organism: Bagarius yarrelli (assembly GCA_005784505.1). Classification (NCBI taxonomy): domain Eukaryota; kingdom Metazoa; phylum Chordata; class Actinopteri; order Siluriformes; family Sisoridae; genus Bagarius; species Bagarius yarrelli. Next base: position 7,914,734 of record VCAZ01000001.1, read on the forward strand.
GGTGTGGGACGCAGTGTGTCCGGACCTTCCGGATCTAGCTGGGCTGAGTATCGTTCAGATGAAGAGATCATTATACCTGGAAACAACGCTGTGAGTCACATGCACAATTCTAGTGTTAAACTGTTTTATAATTTATTCTGTTCTATCTCATTTATTCAAAGAATTTACACTTTGACAGTGATGTGAATTTTGCTTGATCTCTTCTATATTTCCCAAAAAGATTCCCCGTAAAATGTTTAAGGTTTTGTAGTTTTAACACCTTAAACTAAAACTGACTCAACATGGATTTTTGAAAATAAAAATTAATCAAGGTAGGCATCCATCCTGGTATAAATCCCATAATCACAAAATGATGTAACTGATTAAATGGAGCAGAGCAGATCTTAATATAATGCACTCTTTCATGGAAAACACTAAACAGTATCTAAGTAGACAACTTCATGAAGTTAAAAGGGCTTGGTAAAGAAGTCTAGTAAATTATATTCCAAACATAAATGCAGCGTTAATTACTTTTAAAAAATAGAACAAAATATACCAAAACAATAACTCTACATAGAGAAGGACATCTACCACAAACAAGTGAAGAAGAGAATTAGTCAGAGAGGTAACCACCAGGACCAGGGTTAACCTAACATTATGCTACCGCCAACATGCTTTACTGTGCCGGTTGTTTTGTGTAGGCACTCTAATGAGTGGTATTGATACGATATACTGTATATATATATATATGTGTGAATGTTAATACACAAAGTGATTTATTCATTTATTATCCACTGAGCACTTATTTATAATTAAATGTAAAGGGTAAAACTTTAGAATAATGGTGTGTTGTAACAAGTAATGACTCAGGAGGTAATGGGTAGTACTACATTAACACCTAACTTAATACTGTTAACAAATAAAGAAGCAAAGTTAACTAATTAATAGCCAATTTAGATAGCTCCTTACTAGTTATTCAGTAATTACTTAATAAAAATTATTGTCAACAAGAACTACTACCTATTACTCCCTGCATCGCTACTTGTTAGCACTGGTCCATTATTCTAAAATGTTACCATTTAAAGGCAAAACATTTTTACATAAAAAAATGAATTACACTTTTACCATGGTAAACTGTGTCTCTGTTTGCTCATTTGCAGCAGATCCTGTCATTTCCTGAGTACTCCTCATCTCCCTTGTTCCAGATGCCCAGGTCATCCTTAAGAGATCCCCCCACACCCACCGCAGGCTGCCCAGGCCCAGAGGAAGCCTCTCCACCTGTCCAGTCCTCAGCTTCACTCATCAAGGCCATCAGGGAAGAGCTGCAAAGACTCTCCCAGAAACAACCAGCTATGGTGGGCTACCACAGCTGAGAAACACCATACCGAACCCAGACAATGGCTAAACTCCGCCTACTGCTGGTTGCTAAACTAGCTGATTGAAAAAACATGCTACCTAATCCCTCAGTGAATACATGCACCAGAGCCAAGGTTTCTTTCTATCAATATACAGCAGACAGAAACAACTGCTGAGGTACTGAACACGGATCATTAAGATCATTAGAAACACCTAGCATACCACAAATCACTGACTTAAAACACAACAATTCACCTCACCTACAAATCCAATAGAAACCTTTCTCTTCTAAATTGCATGCTATTTGAAAATAGTAAAACAGAAGAAAAAAAAAAGTTTGTGACTTTTTCCCCCCCAAAAAAATTCCATGTGAGACCCGTCCTCTCTCCTCAGTGCCATTTTTACATGTCCGTCAAAGTGCTTCCTTCAGAAGGGTCATCATCCAACCTCTCGACCTCCTCTGGTGCTAAATCTCATTTCCATTTTCTTCGACCATTTATAAAAAGTGAAGCAGTGGTCAGCTGCGGTGTGTTCCTGAGAAACCCCCCACTGTTACAGAATTCCATAGTTACTATAGAAACAGTAATTCATTAAAAAGAACTGACAGTTTTTCCCAAAGTAGCTTCAGTTCTATTTAAATTAAGACTCAGCGGCAATGAAATATAAAATTCAAAACAAAGTATTATGTAAGAAAAATGTTTATTAATTATGTTTTGTTTGGAAGCACACAAACCTTGGCCACATATTGGTTTAGCTGTAGGCAATATGTAATGGTAGATCTTTTGGAACAAACTTATTGACCACTGTCTTCAATCCAAACTCGAGATCTTTGAGTAGTTCGTTTATAAACATTTCAACTGGTCCATTTGTGCATCATTATCGTCATCACGTGGAGGAAAAATAACCAGTATGTTGCCTGCTTCACTTACCTGGAGGATCAAAATGTCAAAACTTTTACTCAGTTTAAAGAAGTGTTACGTCATGAGACCCAAACTGGAGGAAAGCTTTTGCTTGATATCATCATGAGGTCATATCGTCATCTATTCAGAATGTTAGGCCTTTTTTTTTTAAAACATGTTTTTGCCTGTGGATCGTAAGAGTTTGCCTGTGCTGTGAGCCGGTGACTTCATTTAGAGTAGGGTCTTAGCGCTTTCCCCGTGGGTGTGGCTAGTTCTCAGTTTACAGCCTTTTGTTTTGCACAGGTTTTCATCTTTGCACAATAATTTTACAGTGGCAGTGCAATGGTTAAACTTCTGATAAGGGTATCTGGAAATAAAAAAAAGTATCTACATAAATAAAATATATAGAAATATATACAGATAAATTATAAATATATATACATATATCAATTGCATATTAATGTATTCCTAATGAGCACAAGATGATTGTTTGTTCAAAGTATAGTTAGATTCTCTTTATTTTATAGATCACTAAAAATATATGAAGGTATTTACATGTTGGATAAAATGTTGGTATGAAATATAAGAATCTAAAAAAGACCAGATCACTGTTAAGGCATATTATTTTTTTTAGCTCAGTAATTTAGTAGGCAATCTGTATTTTCTGTGTATACAATCATGTGAATTTGGGCTAAGATTTTTGTCATGGTGACTGTAAAGTTCAGATGGACCTGTTATGTATTGTGATGTACACCATGCTATTTTTTTTTATATATATAAAAAAGCATCTCCCTGATGGTTAAAATAAGAGCATATACTCACCCTAACAGGCCTTATTGTCAAGCTGCATGTGAATCAATGCCTTTTTTCTTATTTTATTGTGTAGATGTCTTAATGGGCATGCTATTATATATGCTTTAAAAGAAGCATTGTGAAGCGGTGTGCAATTCTAAAGCAAGCTAGATGGATTCTGTTGCGGTCGAGTGAATACTGTGTACTAACTGGTGGTATGGGTGACTAATTGTAATCGGTGAAAAAGCACAGATCAATCAGCTTGATCATGAAGGAAAAAACAGAGAGAAGTTTCAATATTTTGCAGGTTATATACCTGAGTAATATTTTTGAACAAATGAAATGTCTGTATTTCTAAACTAAATATAACATACAAAGAGATATAACGTGTATATGGACCATTTTAAAATGAAAATGTGTAAAGGTGAATGTCATTCTCCAAAGCACACTTCTGCAAAGACCAACTGGAAAAATACGTTTTCATGCGGCTGTTACACCAGTCAGACAGTCAGTCGGTCAGTCAGTCAGTCGGTCAGTCAGTCAGACAGTCATTTAGTCAGTCAGTCAGACAGTCAGTTAGTTAGTTAGTCATTCAGTCAGTTAATCAGTCAGATAGAGCTCCTGAGGTGACATGGTGGTTATTACTAATAGAGAGGGATGAGAAATCAATCTGTTTTTGGTCACACCCCAAGTGTCTCTAATTGTATATTTTTGAGCCCATAACGTAAAGGTTAAGGAACCTTATACATAATACATGGCCTCCAGGAACAGGCAAAAGGTGTTTATTTGTGTTACGAAATCCTCATGGGTAATGCTATTACCATGTAGCAGAGATGTAGAGAAATATCTATGTTCATGAACACAACCATACAGATACAGATACGAATAGAAACTGTACTATGCATTTAGGCTTTTATTTATTGTTTTTTGTAGTTTTCATTTCATCAGTTTAATTGACTTCTTAAATGTATCTGAAAACAAAATAAAGGTAGCTGCCATACGTTCTTTGCCATAAGGTTTTTGAACTTAAATCATGCCTTAATATATTAAACTGTGGCATTTTTTTACAAAGCCCACCATGTCACCTGAGCAGCTGTACGATCAGGAAATCACAAATAAGGATGATACTTTATTTACATCGTCATGCCATGTTTCAGCCACCTGACAAATATGGTGCTATTCAATATATGTGTGTTTAGGTAGAAATGACAGCAGTGTTAACCTAGTTTAACTCTATAACTAACTTTCATTTGCTGTTAAAATAACAAGATAAACAGGGTCTGTGGTGTATATCCCTGGGTTTTTGTGAGTGTGAATTAATGAGGGACAAAATGGCTGTTTTTGTGTCATAGAGAAGGTTATTGGAAAGGCAAAGAAATATTTCATCATTTTTTTAAACTTAATTTCTAATCTTTTAGATTATGTGAGTGGCACAATAACTCTTAAGGCCAAAAACGAGCGCTAAATGCAATAATACAAACTTTTAACTATGGATACACTGGATATTTAGCATCAGATATTTTCCCTATTAAAGGTCAAATTTGTTGGAAATTTGAATTGATTATTTTTGAGAGTTTGGTATAAAATCTAGGTTTGACAAACCCTGGAGTATTCCTTAAATAATGTTAAAGATTTATTGTTTTAGTTAATCACTTTTAACCTTCTCATGTACACCTGATTACACGTCAAGTCAAGCATTGTGAATGGATTGTATTGCGATTTTACACTATATGGCCAAAATCCTGTGGACACCTAACTAAGACATCAATGACTATGTCTTCCCCAAACACTGCTTCAGCATGACAATGCCCCTGTGCACAAAGCCCCCTAAGCTGAATGGCTGAATAAGAAAATCCCAACAATGGGAAGGCCTTTTCATTGAGCATGGAGGTTAGGATATGATGTTTGCAGAACTCATATAGATGTGATAGTCCAGTGTCCTAATACTTTTGGCTATATAATGCTAATCACTTTTTAATTTCCGCCTTGGTTGTTGCTCGTCTTTACTTGGTTTATGGCAGTGATCATGGTTACATTATAAGAGTAATCTCCATAAAGTAGAGTGGAATCTTCTGGATACGGTTTCAGTTATCAGATTCATTTACGCTTATTCAACATCTAGTTAAAACTTGTCTCAGGTCTCACGTTTATTGGCTTTAAATCAGTTTTAACCCCTAATCCATGCATTTACATTTTTTTTTTTACTGTTTCAAAATAGACGACTTTACAATTAGAGTGGAGGGGTTTTATCCAGATTGGTGTTATCAACATAAAAAGTGTAATAAGGGTAAATGCATTCATCCATCTATTTGTGTGAATAATCCTCATCTAGATACAATCCAGTGTGTCGATGACATTTACAGTAAGTTCCTGTCAGTACCTGGAAAACCTCTTTCCTTTTGTGTCCTTTATCCCATTTCACTCTCTTGGTCTCTGCAATCTGCATCCCTGTATTTAACATGTACCGTCTCTAGATTGTTGTACAAATTTAACAAAAGATAATAAAATCATGTGCATTTAAAACACAATGAGTGTGCATTTTTATTCCTGTGCAATACTTTAGGAGAACTTGGTCAGGACGTCGGGATAAGATGTCTACAGTTTGTTTACCTTTAACAGAGGCTACACAAAGCCAAGCCTACAGCCGCTCTTGCCACGTAGTCTAATCCTTCAGATTAGTCATGCCTTATTCACCTCTGTGTGTGTGTTTTTTTTAAAGATCCAGTAATGTTATGCGGATAACCATTTTAATCCACACCCACCTTTTTCATACACAAAGACACTGCATAAACCCATAGCATTAGCATGTTGTTCCAGATACTCAGGTTACCAAAGAAGGAGTGAGCAGTGCGAATATAAAAACCTGTTTAGCAACTTTAGCATCACAGCAAAACACTTAAACTCATATTTACACCCTTTTATCAGGTCACAAGGCATCTTTTCTGTGTAATCAGCATTCTTACATATTCTTAAGGCACTTCAAACAGGGTGTCATCCTGGAGGCAAATAAAGTTCATTATAAAGCCTAGTTTTAGTAAGCGTCACACAGGAACCCGATCTGTAGCGTCTGTTATTCACAGCCTTGCCACGATCACGTGTGATGATAGAGCAATCACCTAACCGAAAAGATTTTAAAGGTTTCTTTCAGGATAGAATCATCAGGAAGAAATTCTGGAATCTGTGTTGTTGGTTTTTTTTTTGTAAAAAAGGTTAAATAAAACACAAAAGCGTTTCTTTAACATTACATTTAGTAAGCATGCTATTTTTATGCACAGCATTGCTGTGATCTGGGATATCAAAAGCAAAAAAAAAAAAAAAAATGGATTTTTTCAATACCTAATCAGATTTAATTAATTAAAAAAAAAAATCCTGGACTTATGAACAATAAAGCATTAAATCACAATGAATTTTTGAATCAAAATTATTGAGCTTTTTAATTAATAATTACAGTTCTATACTACAATATTCTAACGTAAATAAATTAATTGTTATAAAATTGTATTTATACTTTTTTTTTAAATATATATGATATAAAATAAATTGTTAAATTAGTATTAGATAGGATTATATTATATTATATTATGATTATATTCAACTTTATTGTCATTGTGCATAGTACATTACAGAGCCAATGAAATGCAGTTTAACAGAATTTCAAATAGTATTATATATATAAAAATATATACAAATAAATAAATGCATTGTGTATACATACAACAGATCTAACAAAGTTAGATCCAAATCACCACTAGAAAAAGAGAAAACAGTTTATCTAATAGTGACATTGTTCAAAGAAATTAGATTAATAAATGCATTATATTTACTTTTATAAAACAGTTTTCTTTATACAATAAATGTTTGCTTTGTGTAGAAATATTATATCCTACAAATAAATTGTTGTGGGTTTAATTTCCAGTACCAAGTAAGTTGCTATTGCTGGGCTATTGAGCAAGGGCCCGAACCCTCAACCGCTCAGATGTACAGTATACATTTGTTTAAATATTGAAAAATGTAAATATTGTTTTTTTTGGAATATTTATTGTAAAATTTATTGTAAAAATATTGTTATTTTTGTAAAATGAATTGTTAAACAACAATATAAAAGACTGATCCGGTGTCATTAGCTATTGAGTATTTCATAATAAGTATTTCATAATAATCGTATATAAATTTTAAATGGTGCTGAATTAACACAGTTTAACATCAACAATAATATTCACACATTTTTTTTTCAAGATGGAACCATTTTGAAAATGTCCATCCATCAAACTTTGCTTAAACTTATTAAGCGCTCTTGTGCTTTTGCCAGGAATATTTGCATTCAGGTTTATTAGTATTCACAGTCCAGCTGTACTTACTTTTGTTGCAAAAACACCAAACGCCAACACCACAAACAAAAACTGTTTGCTTATTACAATACTTAATGGTCAAGTCACTTTCTGACCACCACATAACTTTAATGAAATAACAAACATTTTAAACTACTTTATTGCTTACTTTGTTGGTGTTATCTAGTTCCATTTTCAATTAAAATTTCGTATTTATTTTTATTATTCTGAACAAGCACATTTTCAGTGAAGTAGCCTATAATGTTCTATATATTATGGGCTACTATAATGCAGAAGGTTATGTGCAAGCAATCCAAACGGGGTTATTCCATTTATATAATGTCACCTGGTGACTTCACTTCTTTAGTTTCTTTGGTCTGCACTCATGAAAACGATGCACTGCATCACATTCTCCCAGCTCCTATAGTATTGCTTCACTGATCCCACCATTTCTCAGGGTAGAAGACAGGTATGCGTCAAGACTCTGTTTTGGCACCTGGGTGGTGGAATGAACCTCCTTCTACTGTACATGAAATAATCAAACTAGCACTTTTCTATTTTTTTTGCATGGTTGCTATTACAATGGAGTTTAAAAATCAGGAAAGTGGTTTGGAAAATCAGGGTTCCATTCCCAGTACCACCAAGTTGCCGCTGTCAGGCTCCTGAGCAAGGCTCTTAACCCCCTATTGCTTGGTTGTATAAAAGAGATAAATGTATGGTGCACTGGATAAGGGTACCTGCCAAATGCTGTAAATGTAAATGTAAAATTCTATTATTATTATTATGTGACCTGGTGACTTAATGACGTCCACCAAATGATCCATCCATCTATCTATTGTCTATACCCATTTATTCCTAATCAGCGTTAAGGGGATCTGCTGGAGTCTATCCCGGCTGTCACTGTGTGACAGGCAGGGGTACAACCTGGAAAGGTCACCAGTCCATCACAGGGCCACATACAGACAAGCAACCACACATACACGCACACACAAACACACACAGACACACACACCTTGGATTGTGGCAGGAAACCGGAGTACCTGGATTAAAACTACGAAGGCTAAGGGAGAACATGCAAACTCCACACAGAAACACCCGCCGGGGATAGGAACCTAAAACCTTCCAGTAAGCCACCAAGCTGTCCTCGCCAAATCATGTAAACTTTAATGTCGAAAAAAAACCCTACTTTGTAATTTTTTAAATAAACATGTTTTCCTTTTAGCAGCACTTCTTTTTTTATATAGGCGTTCCCAGAAGATCTACTTCTTCATGTAACACGTTTTGCACCTATGCAAATAATCCTGGCCAATGACGTCATTAGGTGACTTTTTGGGGTTATAGTCTGCAGCTCTGTTAAGTGATGGAGGAAATAGTCTGTATGGCCCTTTAAAGCTCAGGTCCTTCCTTCATCTCTTCTCATCAGTTGCTCAGGGACTTGGGGAGAGTTTACCTGTCCGCAGGTACAGGACGGAAACTTGTTTTTGCGTCAATTATGAGGCGAAATCGGATTATTTTAATCTTCCAGAATCATTTACACTTTGGAATATAACAATCGGAAAAGGTAATCTGTTTATTATGAACATATATAACCATATTAATCTGTTGATGGTGTTTAAATCTGCCTTTTTGCGGTGTTTATGTGCGTTTCGGTTTTAAATCCCGTTACTAAAGAAGCTAAAAAACAAGACAAGACAGCAAAAAGCGAAGAGGAATAAAAATCGGATTTGTCATTGTATTTTAACAGTTTAAACCCGAATATGATGCTTTTTTTTATTAAACACTTCAGTAAGGAAGTCATTTCTGGTTTGTGTTGCTGCTCGTCATATTTCCTGGTAGGAGGAACAAAACACTACTATGGAAAAAAGAACTTTTTTTTGGTGAAAGGGACACTTTTTAAAAAAAAAAGTTTTTTATTGTTTATGTTGATTTTTTATTTTTTTTTTACAGAAGCTTTGTGCTTAAACTAAAGCGTGGGATATGGCGAACGAAGGGAGCGCGAGCCCCACGAAAAGTCAGCTGGTGAGCGCGATTCAGCTGCAGGAGCTGGAGGAGGAGGCGGAGCGCGAGACTGCTGCTAAACCTGTTGCTAAACCTGTCGAGGAAGTCAAAAGTAAATGTTTCTAAAAATAAAATGTCAAACATTCAGACTGATAATGTTTATAAAACAAGTCTAATATATTCAGGGCAGACGTCTTCTTACGCTCACCTCTTACCAAAAAACTAAATTTAAACAAAACCTAATTTAAAAAATAATTATCTGATTGATTAGCATTAGTTGTTATATAAAAACAATAACGCCAAGTTGGTGCGATAAACTTGTTTTTTAAATTAAAAATATAAATAGAAAATAGAAAAAAAAAGTTATAACGTAATGAAACGTCCTTATTTGTCTCTTGTAGCATTGTACAATTCTGCTTACGTAATGCAGTTTTTCAACCCAGTTTCCCTAAACAAGTAGTTAGTAATTAAAAAGTAATTTAAATAAGTCTATTTTTAATTCTTTAACCCTGATTTTTACTCATATAATGCATAAATGTGTTGAAAACATAATCTCTGCATCATTTGTTAGGCAATTTATTGATGATCCCTGAGTCGGACCCTGCTGGAGTCTGTTAAATATCCAGCCTAAAACGATCCTCATCATTTCTGTCCATAAGATGTTCAAATTCAACTGTAAAACCTCCTGCACAGCGATATAACATTTTCATTTCGTTATGATTGCTGTCCTGAGATTTGTCTCCTTTAAAAAGTCTGTCCTTAAATCAGGGGTCAAGAATTTTTTTCTGTCAGGGCCACATCGATGTTCCTATTTATCATGGGGTCTTAATTTTTTACATCGCTCTGAATAAGAACATCTGACAAATACTGTAAACAGATAGATAGATAGATAGATAGATAGATAGATAGATAGATAGAACTTTATTGACATTGCAAGCTACAAGTACATAGCAATGAAATGCTGTTTTGCATCTACCAGAAGTGCAAATAATAGAACTGTGTCAGTATGGGCAAAGAGGATTATGTGCAAGTATTTACAGCAAGTAAAGTGTAGTTATGCATTGTGCAAAAGTGTGCATTTTGTACAGTGTATGCGTAGTGCAGGAAGCGTGCATTGTGTACATTGTACAGACATATATATTTATCTAGACGAATTAGTGTGATAAACATTTTAATGTGCATTTAAATAAACTAGAGGGAAAAAAATGAGACAGAATGTACAGACTGAGGCAGATGTGTGATGGTGAGATGGAGTGAGACATGAGTTTCCTAGCGGTGTAATATAGAGTTCAAAAGATTTATGGTTGTGGCCCTGAACCTGTTGGTTCTGGTGCGGATGGTCCTGTATCTCATCCTGGATGGAAGGAGGTTGAACAGTTTGTGACATCTGCTGTGGTGAAGGTAGTTGTGTGCCGATGATGCGTTAGGTGGTTTTCACAACCCTTTGCAGTGATTTCTTTTCACACACTCTATCACACTCTTTTACAGTGTGGTATGGAACCGCCATACCACACTGTGATAGAGCTTGTCAAGATGCTTTTAATGATGCAGCGGTAAAAGTTGGTTAAAATGTGAATAATCCTTCTAAAAGACATGTTTTAGACATAAAAAAAAAAAAGATAAAGATTGTGGAAAAGCCAAGATTTAAGTCTGAATACAGCAACCTAAAGAGGGCTGTACACAGAAACTTTAATAAAATGCTAAAATATATACACTACAAACAGACAGTATCCGGTATAAAAGTCTCATGTAAATCTCATGTAAAAACTGTTGCATGTTAGTTTATACCGCTCCCACGCTTACACTAAACTTCAGCCCATACCGCTCCTAATACATATGTGTTTGTGTGGGGAAAGGAAAGGCTTGAGTTTGCACAAAGAAATAATTTTAAGTTTCAACACAGCCAATGCAGGCTTTCTTTGAACAAAAACAGCAACCGCGCCTTTAATTAAAACCTCCACAAAAATCACAGGCTGCACCTTTAATACTAAAGTACATGTTGTACAGAGACATGATCAGAGTCACTTTTTCATTACTACTGTATCATACATATGCGTCATTGTTATTAGAATTACTGATAGAAATATTAAACATAATTGATTCAATAGCATTTCACAGAACGCTGACTTGACATATCACACCAGTCCTCAGATACTTACACTGGCTGTCACTTACAATTAGGATTGATTTTAAAGTACATTTATGGCATTTGGCAGACATCCTTATCCAGAGCGACTTACATTTATCTCTTTTATACAACTGAGCAATTGGGGGTTAAGGGCCTTGCTCAGGGGCCCGGTGGTGGTGGCTATGATAAAAAGAGATTTTAATTATTTTTAACAGAAGATAAACAGAAATTATTATGAATAATGAAATCGGTTTCAATTGGTTTTTCTGACATAACATAGGATATCGGACAGTGGTTCAGGTTTGATTCCCGGGCAGAGGCCTTCCTGTGTGGAGTTCTCCCCGTGCATGTTCTTCCCGTGCTTTCGAGGGTTTACTCCGGGTTCTCCGGTTTCCTCCCACAGTCCAAAAACGTGTATGTTAGGTTGATTTGTGATTCTAAATTGCCCATAGGAGTGAGTGTGTGTGTGTGAGTGTGTGTGTGCCCCTGTGATGGACTGGCGACCTGTCCGGGGTGTACCCTTTTAGAAATGGCTGGGATTGTCTCCAGCAGATCCCTGTGACCCCAAAAATCTGAGGGTGTAATAATATTTATTTATTGATTGATTTTAATTAGGTAAAATTGATAGATTAGAAAAGTGTTCATTTTTTTTGTTGCCTTTTTTTGTTTTGATTGTCTCCACTCTGTAAACATGTTGTTTTAACTGAAATAACTAAAAAACATTACCTTGACTAAACCTTTTTATTTTGGAATTGTAACTCCAAAAACAAGCTAGTGCCACTTATTAATCTACAAAATACATGCGCTTAAGATTTAAGTGACAGGAAGTCATAAGTCTTCTTATCCTAAATTTGCTTACGCTGGTCTTCCTTTAATGTATTTACACAACTAATGCGCTGATTGGTGAATTATTGCAAAAGGCAGAGCTTTGCGTCTCCTCTGTTACCATGAAGGAGAGGACAGGAGTTTAAATGTAACACTTGAGCTTGAACTGAATAGTTGAAGCGCGTTATAAACACAGAGTTAGATCAACTTGAACACTTAGATACAGTTAGATGAGCAGCAAAAACTTAAAGTTTTACTCAAGTTACGGAGGAAACGAGTTCATTCAATCAGTTAAGCTTATTCCACTTATTCGGGTTTTCAGTGCAGATTTAATCTTCAATGGTTTTTCTTTTGCAGGATTTTTAGTATTAGTCTACTAATGTTTCAGACATATTTTAAAACATTTTTTAAAAGATTTTTTTCTTCCTGGTTTGCTTATAAACCTCTGGTCATAACCTCTGGCTTTTCTTTTCTCTCACAGATCCGAAATATTTCAGCGTGGAGGAGGCTGTCGAAACCATCGGCTTCGGGCGCTTTCACGTTCTGCTCTTTGTTATAATGGGCAGTGCCAATGTAAGCGCTTTTTTCTACATGTTGTATCTCTTGTATCTGTACATGTCAGTAACTGTGTATCACTCCGTGGGTGTGTGATACAGATTGTCGAGGCGATGGAGATCATGTTGTTGGCTGTGGTGTCTCCGGAGATCCGATGTGAGTGGCATCTGAAGGATTGGCAGGTGGCGCTGGTCTCCACGGTGAGATTTTTAACCAGTCAGAAGGTTCTGCACTTATTTATTGGTAGTCTGTGATTGGCTACAGTAAATGATGAATGCTGTTCTTAGACATGTGCAATTTAAACATCGTTAGCTGTAGAGCTACAAACTGTTGTTCCTTCACCAGCCTCTGTCCTAATGTTAGCAAGATCCACATTTGCCTTGTTATCAAGAAAGGATTTTCTTTCTTTCTTCCTGTACCAATTGTCCTCCTTTCTTTCTTCCTGTATCTATTTTCTTTCTTTCATATTTTTTCTCTTTTTCCTGTATTTTTTTTAAGGTATTCTTTTTTTGCCTTTATAAATAGGACAGAGAGGTGAAATGGAGGAAATAGGACAGAGAGGTGAGAGGGGTGGGAATGGGAAGGACCTAAGCTGGAATCGAACCCGGTTCGCCGGAGCGGTGGGTGTTGGCGTTGGTGTGAGAGCGTATATTTTTGTGAGGCTGAATTGTGTGTGTGTGTATACAGATGGTCTTCCTGGGCTACATGGTATGCGGAGTGTTGTGTGGATATGTGGCGGATAAATACGGCCGCTGGAAGGTAAAAAATCTTGCATGGTTTTGATGTTCACTCTATAGTCTGATGATAGTGTGTGTGTGTGTGTGAGTAAGTGTGCTCAGTTCTGATAATTGTGTACACACAGGTGGTATTTGGCGGCTTTATGTGGGCTGCATATTTTTCTCTGCTCACGTCATTTGCACCATCCTACGGCTGGTTTATTTTCCTGCGAAGCATGGTGGGCTGTGGAGTAGCAGCCACGTCACAAGGGTATACACACAAACACACACACACACACGCTGCCTTTCTTTACACATAATAAATGTGTGTCCTCATGTATAAAGTTTTCATTTAATGTCCCTGTTACAGGTTTGTTTTGAAGACAGAATTTATTCCTGCTAAATATAGAGGCTCTCTGCTGCCCCTGGCCTCGGTCAGTCATACATCAATGCTATAATAAAACTAATAAATAATAATAATAATAATTGTCCTATTGACATTTCCCATGCCTTTGTGTTTAGATATTCTGGATGCTGGGATCGTTGCTTATTATTATCCTGGGGATGACGGTGGTACCCACGCTGGGCTGGCGCTGGATGATTCGCTTTTCCGTCATCCCTTCTGTTCTGCTCATCGTCCTCTTCCAGGTGAAGTTCACATCAGTTTCCAACCGAATGGACTTAGATCAAGAACTTCATGTTGTTTTATTTACGTGTGTGTAATTATTAAACCTTCTTTTTTCTTTTATTTCTTTAGTTTCTTGCTTTGTTTTTCAAAATGTATTTGTTTATTACAAAACTTTCTTTTTATTTTCTTGTGTATTTTGTGGTTTGCTTGATGATATTAAATGTACTTGTTTATTGAAAATACGTGGATTTGTTTGTTTAAATAATTATCAAACTTGATTTTTTTTTTCTTTTTGTTTTGTTTTCGTATCTTTTTTTTTTTCTTTTTTCTTTGTTTTATATACTTTTCTGTTCTTTTGGCTTATTTTCTGTTTCTCTCTTTTGTTTTCTGTTTTCTTCCTCTTTTCCCAGTTTATCCCGGAGTCAGCGAGATTCCAGGTCTCGGCAGGGAATGTAGAAGGGGCTGTTGCTACTTTAAAATGGATCGCAAAGATGAATGGAGCCAATATGCCTGAGGGGGAGCTAAGAGAACCTGAAGTGGTGTGTTAACTCGCTCTCTTTTTCTCTCTCTCTCTCTTTCATTTATTCATTTACTCACACACACCCACTCTAGTTGTCTAGTTGTTATGTTGTGTGTTTGTAGATGGAGAGAGGTAATGCTGCCACTTTGGTTAGTCGAGCGTTCCTAAGGACATCACTGCTGCTGTGGTATTCATGGTAAGCTTCTGATACACACACCCTGTGTGTTTGTGTTTGTATGATAAGTGTTAGTAGAACTCGTCTGAAATCAGATGTTTGAATAAAATAACAAATCCGATGCCCGCAGGTTTGTAGCGTCGTTCTCTTATTACGGCTCTGTGCTGAGCAGCTCCGAGCTCCTGGAGAAGAACCTGCTGTGCGTGACCAATGCTGACGCCGAGCACGACATCAAACACAACCATAACGATTCGTTGTGTTATTGCATTCCGTTCAACATGGCCGATTACCAGACCCTCCTTATCAGCTCCCTGGGAGAGGTGGCATGTGAGTTCCTAATGTGAATTCTTTCCCATGTTGTCTGTCAGACAAAACACATATACACGCATATGCATCCTGAGCTCGATGATGTATTCTGCAGTGATCCCTCTGAACATCGGCCTGTTGCACGTCATGGGCAGAAAGTGCAGCATGGTCATCCTGCAGATCCTCTCAGCTGTCTTCTTCATGCTGGTGAATATCTGTACCACCATGTGAGTACAAGCTATTCCAATTACCAGATAAATAAAATATTAATATATAATAATATAAAACTATTATTATATTATAATAAGCTTATTATTAAACCTTTGGAATATTATAACCTGCTTATTAAACTATTATAAGTTGATAATGACCGGATTTTTAAACTATTATTACATTATATTGATCCGCTCATTAAGCTATTATTACATTGTAATAAGATCAATAATAATCTATTATTACATTATAATGATCTGCTTATCTTTAATAAAACTCTCTGAGACGATGATAGGAAGAAAATTTTCAAGAGGAAATCCATCCTCATTTGGTTGACAGAGAAGTGTGTGATTGTTAATGTCTTTTTTTTTACCTATTTTTAAAGCCAGACAGAATTGTTTATAGAAACTTTGGTCAACAGCAAGGTTTTAAGTTGACCACAGGTCCAGTTCTAATTTTCTCCCAGCGAGGATGCATACTAAAGATTTGAGAGTGATAGTGATCTCCTCTTCTTTCCGTCTGCAGGTTTGGCTTCACAGTCCTGCTCTTCTTGCTACGCTCACTGGTCTCCATGAATTTTAATGTGGTGTACATTTATACTGCAGAGGTAAGGTCCTTTTATATCAACAGCCAGTATAAATATATATATATTTGTTTTATGAGCATAAATAACAATACAGTGATATAAATAATAACGGTACTGCGGAATGTGAACGGGAGTAATGGAGTGTATTCCTGCAGGTTTACCCTACAGCTGTGCGCTCTACAGGAATGGGTTTCTGCACTTCATTCAGTCGCATCGGCGGCATGATTGCACCCTTTATAGCACAGGTAATGTTTGCCCCAGCATGTGTAGGTTT
Source organism: Bagarius yarrelli (assembly GCA_005784505.1). Lineage (NCBI taxonomy): Eukaryota > Metazoa > Chordata > Actinopteri > Siluriformes > Sisoridae > Bagarius > Bagarius yarrelli. The sequence goes on from VCAZ01000001.1 coordinate 7,931,012, forward strand.
GTTAATGCTCATAAACATTAACTCATATCAGTGGGGTGGATTAATGCCATACTGGCAGACCTTTTACAAAATGCGATGGGCATGGTGGCATTCCGTTCCACCGTCAGAATACAAATCGACAAATCGGCCATTTAAATTAGTGTAAGCTAATGATTTATTTCATATGTATGATAGAAAATAAGAACTTTGGGTTTGTTTACTGAGGTATAACTGTGTGTTGTGTGTCTCAGGTGCTGATGTCGAAGTCGGTGCTGTTAGCGCTGGCTCCGTTTGCTGTAACATGCTGTCTTTGCGCGGTCAGTAGTATCTTGTTACCCATCGAAACCAGAGGACGAGCGTTACTGGTAAACTTTAAAAGCTTTAGTAGTTTTAGTATGCTGTTTATGCCTGGTATCCCCATGCGCTTCAGGGGTTTCCTCTGGGTACTCCAGTTTCCTTTCCCAGTCGTAACATGTAGGCTATGTAATTGTGCACTGTAATCGGTTAGCAATTTGTCTGTGCCGCCTGGTAAAAGCTTCAGGTTCCCCACAACCCGGTGTGGAAAATATATATATACTATATGGACAAAAGTATTACAACGCCTAACAATCACATCCATGTTTACATTTAGTTCACTTCCTTGTATAAGCTCTACATTTCTATGCAGTTTTTCCACTAGATTGTGTCATGTGACTGTGGGGATTTGTGTTCATTTAGAGTATTAATGAGATCAGACAGTAATGTTGGGGTGAGGAGGTCTAGGGTTTAAAGGGGTGGAGTCAGAGTCAAGACAGGACAGGACTTAAACTTAAAGGAGTCATAGTTATTATTGTACAGCTAAAATGTCCACAGACTTTTATCTGTATAGTTCATACTGAAGAAATACATACATGAATAAGCATCAATCACAAGTAGTAAATAAATTGTAATAATAGATAAATAAACTTGACTACCAGTCTCACACAACAGTTAAACAAAGTGCAAATCAACAAAAAAAAGGGCACCAAACTCTGTTTTCTGATTTACAGATCAGTCTCAAAACTAAACACACTTTGATTTCTTACATCAGAAAGTCATCAATGAATTTCGTCAATTGCCGAAAATATTTTTCATTAATATATGGGTGTAGGAGCGCACGATGGTCACAAGATGGTCAACAACAAAAAAAAACAAAACACTTGTGTTGCCCCCCCTTAGTCATTTTGGGCCCTAGGCACTTGCCTATGTCACCTATGCCACGGGTCGCCCTGAGAGTAGTGATACAGCACCTCTGCCACATTTAATCATCTTTATTTGGTGTGTGATTTTAGTTCACATTTCACACTAAGCTGTTTTTATGTCATTTAATGAAAGCTTTTTTCTTTGTTATTTTGCAGCAAAACGAATGATGCCCATCCGCTGATGAGGAAACTAGAAATATTTAATATCTATGCATTTTTTTGGTTTGGTTTCTTTTTGTAAATTAATTAAACTTGATTTTAACTTGATTCATTGTGTGAAATTGCTTTTGTGTTTTCTTAAAACCTTCATATGAGCGGTGGAAAAATAATATTCTGTTTACGATAAACGGTAAAAATAAATAAATAAATAAATAAACTGTGAGTCTAGGTGAATTCAAGAAATCTTTCTTATGGTCGGACTTTGACATCAGTGTAGTTAATAAATTAACTGTATTCATACCTTACACACACTAAGGAAGGTGTAGGTCTATTACATCAACGCTGTGAACGCCACATTTTAGTATAAACAGCAGCCTACAAACATGGGTGCCGAACTACAACACCCAGATAGACGCGCCTTCCGCGCGTGCGCACACTTCGTACATTATTTACAAGTTGTAAATACGACTTCAGGTGCGTTCAAGTCACGTTATTTGAAAAAAGATGAAAGCGTAACTTCTGTTAAAAAATAAATAAACAACACCGCAAATAAAAATAGTATTAATGAAATACAGAAAGACTTTTATTCTGATACTTAGAAACTAAGTCTGCGGTATAACTGTAGTGTTTAGTCTGTTATATTGTATTTGTAGTGTGATGTCCTCTTTTGTGCAGACAGTCAGCCTGATTTTATGTGATCTGGTTATTCAGAATCAGCAAATAAATCTAATACTATTTTATAGAGCTGTTATCATGTTTATTCCCAGATTAAATTATCCCCGCCAGATGGAGCCATCACACCGCTTTACACACATTTTAAACTGCAAGCTGATTTAAAGACCTGATTCGCTCACAGCTTTGCTTTGCCATCTCTCTCTCTCTCTCTCTCTCTCTCTCTCTCTCTCTCTCTCTCTCTCTCTCTCTCTCTCTCTCTCTCTTTTTTTTCTCCCCCCTCTCTTAATCTGTTTTATCATGTATAAAATGACTTGAAAATAAATGATGGTTAAAAGTCAAATCTCTCTTCCTCTCCCTCTCTTCCTCTCTCTCTCTCTCTCCCTCTCTCCCTCCCTATCCCTCTCCCTCCTCTCTCTCTCCTCTCTCTCTCTCTCTCTCTCTCCCTCCCTCTCTCCCTCTCTCTCTTTACACCAGACTTTACCAAACCCTTTTTAATCACTCACTGTTTTAATCTCATTTATTGACGTTTCCGTAATTATTTCATTTAATTTGAGTCGCAATGATTTTATGTAAAAATTCTAAAAGTCTCTCTCTCCCAATCTCTCTCTCTCTCTTGCTCAAACCCTCCCCCATTATTCATACTCTCTCTCAATCTCTCTCGCGCTCTTTCTCGCTCAACCTCTCTCTCTCTCTCTCTCTCTCTCTCTCTCTTTTCTCCCTCTCCCTCCCTCTTTCTCTCCCTCACATTTCTCTCTGTTAATCTTATTTGATCTTCTTATGGAGTCTTACGCAGGTGGAATGAGGGGATTAGAAGTTACACCATGTCTACACCTACGACACACAAAGCCGATGTGTGAATCAGAATAAATGAATCAAATCTCAGACACGGATTAATGAGTAGGAGAAGTGTGTGTCAGGTGAGGAGCAAAAGTCTCAGTCTATCTATCTATAGTTAGTTAGTCGGTTAGTTAGTTGCAGCTTTTATTTTGTAGATAATTCATAAACCAGTTTGTGTGTGTGTGTGTGTGTGTGTGTGTGTGTGTGTTTGTATTTGTGTGTGTGTGAGTGACGCTGGAGTCAGCAGGTGCCATCAGTGTAGGAGTCAGTTTGTGCCTGGTAGTTCCTTCTCCTGACCTTGCCAGTGAGAGAGAAAGAGGACAGAGCCACTCTGTGTGTGTGTGTGTGTGTGTGTGTGTGTGTGTGTGTGAGTGAATGCACGTGAGTGAGACAGTGAAGGAGCAGTCCCAGTTTCTGCACTGCAGCTTTCTCAGATGGTCCTGTAGGGAATGAATCTGCAACGTAACAGCAGTGAAATAAATCTGGCAACTTGCCAAGAGAAGAAATATAGAAAGTAAGACACGAGAGAGGGACGAGACAGTAAGACAGAAAGACAAAGTAGATTGGATGGTAGCAGTGTGTGTGCTGCATTGACCCAACACGGTGAGGTATTCTTTCTAATCTGCTTTAATTACCTCTGTTTTGATTCTAATGCAGTGTGTGTATGAGTCACATGCATGTGTGTGGGTGTGTGTGTGTGTGTGTGTGAGACAGAGAGGTTTTTGAGGTGTCTTGACTACTGTCATGAGCTGATTCTGCAGAGAGCTACAATATCGAAAGGGTTCAGATAAGTTAATGATGGAATTTTGAGCATCTTTAGCTGTGTGTGTGTGTGTGTGTGTGTGTGCGTGTGTCCGTGTGCGAGAGTGTGTGTAGTCCTGGGAGAGATGTGCGAGATCGGTTCTGCAGCACTGCTTTAATTCTAGCACGCTGTCAGTCACACACACTTGACTGAGAGGGTTCAGATGGTTGATCAGTGGAGGAAAGAGATAAAGGGAGAAATTCACAGCATTAATCATTCATGATTCTCACTGCCGTTGCTCTGATCTGCACTTCGGTACTGCACACTGCAGTATTTTTAGCTTAGACTGGAGCTTTAACCTTGATCTGTGCAGATCCATTCAAGTAATCCCATCTCAAAGCCGTGTGTGTGTGTGTGTGTGTATATGCCTGCCTGCATTACCTTTGTGTCCTGTGTGTTTTTGTGTGTATGTGTTTACAAAGGTGCGTATGTCTGTGTGTCTTCAGGGAAGTGGTGGCTTAATAGTTAAGGTGTTGGACTGATACTAGAATGACTAGGGGTTCGATTCCCACCAAGCCACCACAGTGGGCCCCTAAGCAAGGCCCCCTTAACCCCCAACTGGTCAGTTGTATAAAAAAGATAAATGTAAGGGTGTCTGCCATATGCTGTCAATGTACATTTCTGTGTGCAGGGGCAGCTCAATGGGTTGGGGGTGACTGGTGTGTTAAAACAATTTTAAGGGCCACAACCCACTTTGGGGGCCCCCAGAGATCTATTTTATTAGCAGTATTGTAACAATATGTTTGGTGCCAACCTTACATTATTTTATCAGGCCAAAAATTGCTAGCAGCAACCCTGTCTGTGTATAATGTATGTTTGTGTCTGTGTTTATGATGCTTGTGTGTATGATGTGTGCCCGATGTCTGTCTTCGCTTATGATGTCTTTGTATGATGTGTGTATGATGACTGTGAATAATGTGTTTATGATGACTGTGTATGTCTGTGTATGAAGTGTGTTTGGTGTGTTTGTGTGTGTATGATGACTGTGTATGATGTGTATATGATGTGTGTAATGTGTGTGTGTCTGTTCCTGTTTATAATGCTTGCGCATATAATGTGTGTCTGATGTCTGTGTGTGTTTAAAATATATTTTTATGGTGTGTGTATGATGTCTGTATGATTTGATGTTTGTATGTCGTCTGTATGGTGTGTGTGTCTGTCCGTGTTTATAATGCTTTCTTATATAGTGTGCCTGATGTCTGTGTGTATGTTTAAATATATTTATATAGTGTGTGTTTAATGTGTGTATGATGTGTGTATTATGTTAGTGTATAATAAGTATGTGTAATGCCTGTATAATATCTGTATATGATGTGTGTGTGTGTGTGTCTGTCTGTCTGTCCGTCGGTCCATGTTTATTATGCTTACATGTATGATGTGTGTCAAAAGTCTGTGTTAACAATATATGTTAATGGTGTGTGTATGATGTGTGCGTATATAATATCTGTATAATGTCTGTGTATGATGTGTTTAATGTGTGTGTCTGTCCTTGTTTATAATGCTTGTGCATATGATGTGTGTCTGATGTCTATGTGTGTTTATAGTGCTCATAGTGTGGTATGATGTGTGTGTATGATGTGTGTGCATTTTATCGTTGTGTAATGTCTGTATATAATATGTGTGTTTGTATGTCTGAATGTGTGTGTCTTTCTGTATCAGTTTGTGCATCTCTGTACATCTGTTAGTGTGTTTGGATTTGTATTTTCCCTTCAGAAACATTTTGGGTACGCTCTTTTACAACCTTTGGCCTGAAGCTTGTGTGTATTCCATCCAATCAGAAAGCTATATGTCACAAGCCAGCACACCAGATTCTTTAGTGAACAAGGGAAAAACCTAAAAAACCCTAAATCAGGGAGCAGACATCCTGTCCAAGCAGGGAAATGGAGACTCCACCCTAAGGTGGTGGATCACTTATGGAAACAATTCAGCCAAGTAGACGTACTGTAGATCTGTTCGCTTCACAAGAAATGACGAACTGTCCGCTCTGGTTCTCTCTGTTGCATAGTGCAGACATGGTCCCAGCTCGCACTGCTCCTGGGACGGGGTCAGACTACTGCTGGTAGCAGGACCCAGGTTACTGGCTTTCTGGTTCAGTGCTGGAATGCCTGCAGTTATGGTTCTCTGAAGGGCTAACCTCAACCACCCTGAAGTTATACATGGCTGCCATAGCCTTTATAGCACTTCTGGATGGCAAATCAGTGGGCAGAGATCTGTAAGTGAATCAGTTTCTTAATGGTACAGGGAGGATGAGGCCTGCACAGCAACTGAACTTTCAGTCATGAGACCTTGCTATGGTACTGGGGAGGCTGTGCAACCTCTTTTATGAACGGCTGGAGGAAGCAAATACAGACAAAAACATAACACTAAATTCAATCGTCCACCTTGCCTTCATGCGCAGCACTGTGTGTGTTAATGTTACTGTGTGTGTTAATCTTGTGTGTCTGTATCTGTCTGTGTGTTAAACTGTATCTGTGTGTTTATGTTTCTGTTTGTCTGTTTTTGTGTGTGCCTGTATCTCTGTGCTTCTCTCAGTGCATCTAGGGGTGTTTATTGGTTCCTGTCTGTATCTGTGTCTGTGTGTCTGTATCTGTCTGTCTATACATGTAAAACTAAAGGTTACTATAACAGGATAAAAGTATAATGTGTCACAGTTTGACAGAAGATGTTTACCAGCGGTTTAATGGTAAGCAATGTTACCTCACAACAAGAAGGTTCCAGGTTTGTTTTGCCTGCAGGGGGTTTTCTGTGTGGAGTTTGCATGTTCTTCTTGTGCTTGTGTTGGTTTTCTCCGGGTGCTCCGGTTTCCTCCCACAGTCCAAAAACATGTACGTTAGGTTGCTCCTGATTGGTGATTCTAATTTGCCCATAGGAGTGAGTGAGGAGTGAGTGTGTGTGGTTGTTTGCCTGTATGTTGCCCTGCGATGGACTGGCAACCTGTCCAGGATGGAACGATAGATGAATGTTTAGGTTGTGCTAGAGATATAATAAAACCCTTAAGTTTTTCAGACAGGCTGTTCTAGAAACATTATCTGCTTTATTGTGGTAACTTTAATACACCAATATGTATCTCAAGGGTGTCCAAAGTCTGGCCCACTGTCCAAATACGTCCTGTGGATAAATTTCGACCAGTACATCGTTTGATTATTAAAATTTGTCCCACTCAACTATTGAATGTAAATGTAAGGAAGTAATAAAATAAAGGACAATTTACAGATCTTTTTTTTTTCTTATAGGCATTTTTTTTTATAATATATATTCATCTGTAACTGTATCAGTGCAACCTTTCACCTGTGTGTTTCCTTCTCATTAATTCATCTATTCAGATACAGCCGTCTGTGTTCCTTTATTAGAACCTCTGCCCTTTCCTCTCCGTTTTCTTCCCCTCAGGTGTGTTGGAATGACGTTGGGATGAGATGGGTGATGATGTTGAGCCGACGGGGGAGGGGTGTCGCTCCTTCGCTCTGTTTGACGCTTTTGTGCAGGCGTCGACGTGCAGGGAGACGCTGCGGGCCTTTCAGGAGCTCTGCACCGACCTCCACCTGCAGCCAGGAAACAATCCGCTATTCTACAGGACCCTGAGGTCCAGACTGCACTACTGGAGAGCCAAAGCTCTGTGGGCCAAGCTGGACAAACGAGCCAGTCAGAAAGAGTACCAGAGGGGACATGCTTGTTCTAACACTACAGTAAACAGCCACATACACTGCACACAATGGACTGATGATGACAAATCCTGATATGTATTATCTATTTGTACTGGATAAATACAGTTAATTAAAGATTCCTGTATCTTGTAGTTGTGTTTTACATATTTGTGTGTGTTTTTTTTCCATGATTGTCAGTGTCTGATTATAGGTGCAGGACCATGCGGACTTCGCACTGCTATCGAGCTGAGTTTTTTGGGTGCGAGGGTGGTGCTGGTGGAAAAAAGAGACACTTTCTCCCGGAATAATGTCCTCCATCTCTGGCCTTTCACCATCCAGGACCTGCGAGGTCTCGGAGCCAAGAAGTTTTATGGAAAGTTCTGCGCAGGGACCATTGATCATATTAGTCAGTAAAACCTGCACTATGTGTTGTTCTGTTATGACTGGATGTCTGTGTGTGAGTTAAGAATTACTATATGCTTCAATGTCAACTTATGCAATACCGTCTCTGAAAACACAGACCTAGAGACTACGTAAAGTAAAACTAAGATCTTTTTACTCAGGGGTGTCCAAACTTAAAATGGGAGCCAGATTCCATGTTGTGGGCTCACCTGGGGGTCGGACTATACATTACTATATATATATATATATATATTATATATATATATATATATATATAGATATATATATATATATATTATATAGTAAAATGTACAAAAACAACATATAACAAAAACATCTGTAATTTACAAAGATTCTTTAGCAATGAATTTCCACTACAGAAAAACTCTTGCTGTAACTCTGCTGCAGATTTTACAAAGAAAGGAAAAAAGACAATAAGCTGCTCCTCCATTTTGATGCTGAGTTTTCAATGTAACGGAAAAGGCGAGGAAGCTGATTGGCTGGTTCTTGTTACATGACCTGCGGTGTGCTTGCGACATTCTGAAAAGTTGAGATGTTTTCATATCACCGTTGCGCCAATACCACTGGAAAAAATTAGCTTGTTGCATCGCATGACCATATCGCTTTCTATTTGCACACACTTGCCACTCATCTACACTTGAATTTACATACTAAAGCAAGCAAAAGACTCAATATGTGAATGTTCCCTTACTGCTACATCTGGCCTAAATTTGTGCTTGTGTTGACAGTGAAAAACTGCATATTTTATAAATTATGCTTGGCCGGACTTTGGACACCCCTGGTGTTCCTGTGCGGTCTCACAGCTTGATAAATCTGTAATTGGAAAGCATCATGTGATGTCATAAATGATTAAGAGAGTGTGTCTGCTAATATGATAACAAAACATAGTCTTATAAATAATAATAAGACACAGACACATTATCAAAAAACTGTAGTCCTTTGCCATTTCACAACCTGTGACGTGGCCAAGATGTAGATTTAAAACACGGAAAACGAAAATAGCAGCTTAAAATTAGCCACTATTTTCCTACGAAAGCTAACAGATGCTAACATTGTCCTAAATAATGTCCAACACACATAAATCTGTTGAATATAAAAATTTGGTTTAGGGTTTCATGACCCTTTAAAATTCTATTAATTGTTAACAAGCACTTAACTACCCCCTGGAGGTAATGCCAGTCCATTACAGGGCAGTGTTTAAAGCTGAATGAACAGCATGTGGATTATACAGTGTAAAGATTATTGTTAAATGGTAAACAGAGCATCAAATTGGACGCTCATTTTCTCTGTTTTAAATCAAACTTGATTTTGATTTGGGGAAACTGAGGTAAAAATCTGTAATTTTTCTTTTCAAATGTTCAAGAAAAATCTCAAAAGAACAAAAACTCAAAGAACACACTCTACTTTTACATTCGTTGCTCTCTATTAGACTGAATACCACTGTATTTGTGTGTGAAGGTATCCGTCAGCTGCAGCTCATACTGCTGAAAGTGGCTCTGCTCCTGGGTGTGGAGCTTCATGTGAATGTGGAGTTCAGGAGACTGAGGGAACCTCCGGAGAACCAGGAAAACCAAAGTAAGATCACATCTACAATCATGACTAATAAAGTACCTTATGAATATTTGGAGCTTGTTTCCATTGTAAGGACTTTCTATTGCATCAGACTCTAAACTCACAGCTTTTAGAGAGGATTTTCAAGCATACCTGGCAACCAACTTCTGATTTTTTTGGCTTTGTTTATCTTTTAACTCATACAGTTCTTCCTTACACACTTTTTTTAGCTCTATTTTTAGTGTCAGTTGCTTTGCCATGAGATCATGTGATGTTTAGTGTGTGTCAGTGGCCTCGAAGGTAGAAGAATTTCTGAATTTATAAAGTTATAAAGTATAAAGATATAAATTCTAAATGATGAGTTTAAAATAGTTTTTGTAACTTGTTTCATGACCAACAATCCAAAATTATATATATTTAAAATTTTCTATATAATTTTTAATTCTTGTCAATAAACAAAATTAGAATTTGCCAAATTTTCTTTGCCCTCTCGTTCGATCTCTTTAGCAAAGGAACAGTTTTAGAATTAAATGCTGATTTTATTTTGGAGATCGATATTATTCATGTTGTTGCATTGCATTTCATTTTTAACAGTGTGCAGAAGTCGCGCTACACTGAAATGCAAATAACGTGTATTTCGTGTTTGTATTGTACACGCTTTATAAACAGTGACGGCAGCAAAAGAAGAGAAGTAAAGGCTACAACTAGTGCGTAATTATTACATAAATACATGGGGCCAGATTGACGTCACTGACTCACTGTGTGAGTTATTCCTGTCATTGTGGCTTTTTTAGATACTACCTTGTTCTTATTTAGCACAAGCACGTTTGGGAACAAAAAACTTAATAAATCACTTATTTTAGTTATAGCAGTAAATAGCATGATGGGACAACACTTACACTCTTGCCTTTGTGAACAAGACCCTGGTGTAGAATTCTACTTAATCCTGACAGAATCAAAATCAATTTATGGGATTTTCAATCAGTATAAACAAATGAGTTATTTTATTTCAAGTAGGTCTGATACAAAATGGCTAAGGACACTGTTGGCTTTCAGTTTTAAAGGTTGGGTGTTCTTCCTTTTCTTGGAATAATGCATACTGTTAATGGTTTAGATGCTTATGAACAAGCACTTGGGGGCATCTCAGAGAGCAGAAACAGTTCAAGTCTATAATTTAATTATAAGACAGAAACCCTACACCTTATAAAATATTTCCCTAGCAGCCTAGGTAAAACCAGAAGTACATATAAGTACTGAAATTCTTTAGCCCCCGAGTGTCTACATTAAAATGAGCAATGAACAAGCACTGTGTGTGCCTTAAACCTTTCTCAGAGGAAGAAGCGAGTGCATCCTGGGGATCACTACCATGCAAACAGCTTTAAAGTGCTGATAAAGAAGTGCTAGAAATAATAGTCTTGAGCACTAACTTCTTTGGTAATGTAGATTACAGATTACAAATGATCCTATTTAAAATAAAAAGAATAATAAGTATATGTAATATACCTACATAAATAACAAGTAGTGTCACTTTTTAATTACTTTGTAAAAGTAAAGTAACTGATTACATTTGATTGCTTTTAAGTTTTCAATAAATATTTTCAACTAAATCATTTTTTTACTATTTATAACAGGCAGCTCAACTCTGTTTACTGTTTCAAAATCCTTGTAATGAAATGATGTAATGCCGTGTTTGTGTTGGGTGCAGGTTTTGGCTGGAGTGCTGAGGTTCATCCACCTGCTCATCCAGTGAATGAGCTGCAGTTTGATGTTGTTGTCGGTGCTGATGGCAGACGAAACACTTTACCAGGTTATAACATGCATTTCCCTTTTGTTTACATAGACTAACGATAGAACAGCATCCGGTCATCGTCTTAAATTGTACAATTCATTATCCTATACTAATAGTTTATAATTGGATTTTTAAAGTCTATAATCATCTATAACTATACACCTAGAGTTCATTGATCCACCATAACTGTATGCATACAGTCTATAATGTCCAACCAACTACAGTCAACAATAAGACACCCGGTTGTCCATAATTATATCTAGAGAAAGTGGAAGCTCAGTGGTTAAGGTGTTGGACTGCTGAGTGATCGATTATTAATAATTCCCTATTTAAATGATTAAATATTAAGTGTTAAATGTTTTTTAATGTTTGTCTTTGTTATTTCTGCTCTGTTCACCATTCTTAATAACTTATTTCTTAATAACCTCAGTTGTGTTAAAATCTTCTTATACTTATTCTTATACTGAAAAATACTAAAATATTCATTTTTCTCAAATGAATTCCAGCACAGTGAATATTTTCACATATTCCAGATTAGGAAGCTGAGGTCAGAGAGAAGAGCCAACTACTGTATGATACAGTGTTTCAAGGACAGAAGGGGTGAAGGGCCTTGTTACCAGCCAACAGTGGTATTTTGGTGTAAATCCACAACCTGCTTATAAACAGCCGAAAGCCCTTACAGATTAAGCCTTTAATACTGAATGTACATTTAAATTATTCTGTAATCATGATTAAAAGGTCATGGGTTCAAGCCCAAGCACTGCCAAGCTTACGAACAAATTCAGTAAATTTTACTGTACTGTAATATATAAGCAGGTTATTTCGATAGTTATATATCACTAGGCAATAATAGTTAACAGTCACATAAATACATAGCTTACATGAACATAACCATCATTAACCTTTATTATATACAAGGGGGTATCGAAAAGTTTCGAGACAAGGCTGTGGGCTGCACTAGCAGTTACAGGATGCTAGATGTCATTAACCTGTCTGACTTGTTCTAGTCCATGTGCTCAATGTTTGTTTATGGCTTGTCATGTAATTCCCCTGTTCATGTGCCATGTGTTTATTGGTTTTGTTTGGTCATGTGTTCCCTTATTGTGTTCAAGTGTGTCTCATTTAGTTAATTGTCTCCCCCATTAGGATGTGTATTTATACCCCTGTGTTTCAGTCTGTCGATAACTGTGTCCAGTTATGCTTTAGGTTCAGGTTCAGGTTCATGTCAGCTCAGGACTGGTTGTGTTAAGTTTAGTCTTAGGCTGTTGTGTTTTTCCAGTTCTGTAATTTTTTTATTTGTTTATTTGTTTTCTTGTTAACAAACTGCATTTGTATCCGAACTATGACTCGTGACACTACCAGATGTGCTACCATCTGTTGGTCTGTCTGAAAGTTTTAGATTCCTCCTTATATTGTCATAACAGGGCCGGCAACCCGCTGTTGTTTCATCTCTCAGCTGCGGCTCTTTGTGGCTTTGGAAAAAAAAGTTTCATAATGGCTTTGGAAAAAAAAATAATGAGAATAAATAATGAGTATTTAATTAATATTTATTTTAGTTTACTTTTTTAAAGAATTCTGAATTTGAAGACTATGGAAATCTTATATTATTAAAATAAAATGTGTTTACCTATTTGTAGCTCAAAATATGCGTGTCCCTCGCCCACTTCACCTTATGCTACACGCACCAGCATGCGAAACCTGGAATGCCTTCTTACACTTATATGAACATGAAACTGTTTACATTTGTAGTTCTGTACGCATCTTTAGATCCACAGACATATGTAAGCAAGTCTTTTCCAATATGAACTATATAAAAAACAAACATCACTCAAGTGATGTTGTGACTGAACAGAAAAGAGATCCGAACTCTGGTTTAAACAACAGGGATTTTTTTATTGCAGCGAGTCTACTGGACAACTTTAATCCTTCTCTAGCGAAAAAACAACCCTATTTTTAGTCGTTCTGCCACTTAGCTGTGCAAAATCTCAACATTTCACAAAACACAACAGTCCACGCCTCACAGACAACAGTTTACAATCCTGTGTGAAAATAAAGGTGCCGTCTTATAGACCTGATGAGGTTCAGAAGTAAAAATCACATTAACCATCTACAATAAATATTTTAATTGGCTATTATTTTGCAAAAACATTTTTTACATTGTTTAATAAAATAGTCCTTTTTATATTCAGGTTGACAGCTGGTTGTACGATAAAAAGATGATCGCACGCGAAAGCGGACAAAATTTTGATTCGCAATTTTGGTTTGCTGCAGGTGGATTATTTAAGTTTATCTTAAATAAATACGAGGATGACTCAAATAAACATTGATAATTATATGAGACAGTATACTTTATTCCAGCTTTTTTCCGGAGTTTAAAATATCTTTTGTTGCGTGCAGACAAAATGTTTGCTGTAGTAGTTTGTTATTTTTCTATAAATACAAAACACAATAGTTTTTTATAAATAGAATAAAGGTAAAAAGGATATATGCAGTGTTCTCTTCATTTAAGATGTCAAAAAGTCTTTGCATTCACCCGAAGGTTTTTTTTCCTGGAGGAGCCTTGAATGGCTCTTTGAGTGTTAAAGGTTGCCGACCCCTGGTCTATAATTATCTATAGTTGTATATCTACAGTTATACTTATGTATAATAACATAATGGTTTAATATCCTATACACACATCCTATAATTCACTATAAATGTATTTCCTGAACCATGTAATTTTCCATAAATTTATACCTACCATCAAGGAACATTCTTAATTTTACACTTTCAGTCTGCTGGTCCTCACTAGTCGTCATGCAATTTATAATCATATACCCTGTATCTGCTGTAGGTAAACAAGGTTCTTTATTTTCTTTTATGACATTTGGCAGACGCCCTAATACAGAGAAATTTACAGTTATCTTAAATTTTAGTTATCATTATCCATCTGGGTAGTTTAAGGGCCTTGCTCACGTACCCAGCAGTAGCAGCTTGGCTCTGCTATTATCAATCAGCAGTCCAAGACCATAACCATACACACCAGCATGTGACCAAGATCATATTTTGAACACATGATTACATGAACATTTCTATCTTTTAGAATATTTTTAATTGCATGCAAACAGAAATGGCTTTAATCCCAATTGTGCTCACGTTGGACGTGTACAAATCCTTGCTGGTATCCATTACGCATATTAAGGGTTAGGTTTGTTTAGTCTGCAGCATTGGCACATCTGTGACTAGTGTGACAAAACACTTTTCTTGCACATTTGGCTGCATTTCACAATCCATGGTCGAAATTCCAGTTCCTCAATTCTGTTTTTTCTAATTCCCTACTTCTCTTAAACATAGAACACTGCTTCCTTTGCTGTTCTTCCTTTGTATCTATTAAATAGTCAGTCCTGCCTGGTAGTTTTTATTGAACAAAAGGAGAATTCAGTTTTGCTGTTTTCCTTCAGGATTTCGTAGGAAGGAGTTTCGGGGGAAACTGGCCATCGCAATAACTGCAAATTTCATCAACCGTAACACCACGGCAGAGGCCAAGGTAGAGGAAATCAGCGGCGTGGCCTTCATTTTTAATCAAAGGTTCTTCCAGGAGCTTCGCAGTGCAACCGGTAATTAAAATATAAATGTTAAACACAATTATATTCTCTGCTAACTTTTATCCTGCTGAGACTCAAAGATTAAAGTGTTGTCAATTTTTTTTTTAATTTTACAATTAAAAACCTAAAAAAATTCCTAAAAAGGTCATTTTTATTTTTTGGAAAATGGTGGACCACATGACCACTTTAGTTTGAAAAGACAGTATTTTCCATAAAATATGCTTATGTAAGAACTAGTTTCTAGCATATCAGCAAATCAGATGACATCAGATTATCCTCTGCACAGTACAGCAGGAATTAATAGAGTATCTTAAAAAACAAAAAGGCCCACTACAGAGGACAAAAGTCAATAAGAACAATATAATTTTTAAGCATTAAGCACTTATCGCTTAAGTATGTTTTTTTTTTTATTAAAAAATTGTTAACATTCTTTAGAGAACTGTAGTGTAGCAATGGGTTAATAATATTGTGTAATAGAAAATCCTATTTGGAAGTCAAGGACACTTTTTATTATCCAAAGCAACCTTTTTTATTTAATAGAGTAGAAGTGTGCATGCATTGCAAAGAAAATGTGGCTTGCACAATGGATCACTTAAGGATTTTGGCTTATCTTTTTGGAGGCATCTTTAGTGGATCTGTATGTATTCCAATGGAAAACATCAAAGTGTACACAAACCTATAAAAGGAACCCTTTTTGCCGCATTTACACTGCAGGTCTTGATGCCCAAATCCGTTTTTTTATGACCTGCTTACATATTGACCCGTATCCAAATATGTATTTACACTATACACAGCAAAATAGCATAATGGTAGACATACTGACTGGAAAAGGAAGTAAAAACGAAGCCAATGGATGCAATGTACGACAATGAAAGAATTCTTCAGGCTATTGCTTCCGCACCATATTTAAAGGATGTCAAAACATCGCTTTCTTTAGACAGATAAAAAAAGAGAAGAGCTCTTGTCATATATTTCGCTGTTGGTGTCCACCTGATTTGATGTCATGCACCACTTATTTAATGAAGTTTGACAACGACAGGTGAAAATCTGATCTGTCTGCTTATTTTTACATTCACAGCATTTGGCATACGAAGCGACTTACATTTGTCTATTATATACAACTGAGAAATCGGGGGTTAAGGGCCCTGCTAAGGGGCCCAGAGGTGGACAATTGGTGGCGCTGGGAATCAAACCCAAATCTTCCAATTAGCAGTCCAACACCTTACCCCTGCGCTACTACTTGGCAGACGCTAATACACCTGTTTTAAAATGTTTATATCTATTTTTAACCTCTGTTCCTTGGTAACGTGTTTGACACACAGGTATCGACCTGGAGAACATCGTCTACTATAAGGATGACACTCATTACTTTGTCATGACGGCTAAGAAGCAGAGTTTGCTGGAGAAAGGAGTCATACTGCATGTGAGTTCTCGTTGGTTGTTGTCTGTGTGTGTGAGTATGTGTGTGTAAGAAGAAACGAGTTATGTGGCATGTGAGATCTCATCGCTATTTATTTTCCTTCTAGGATTATGCAGACACAGAGGTTTTGCTCTCCAGAGATAACATAGATCAGAATGCTCTGCTTGCTTATGCCCGGGAAGCAGCCGATTTCTCCACCAATCACCAGCTTCCTACTCTGGACTTCGCCATGAACCATTACGGGCAGCCAGATGTAGCTGTGTTCGACTTCACATGCATGTACGCAACTGAAAATGCAGCCCTCGTACGGCAGCGCAGAGGACATCAGCTACTGGTTGCACTGGTGGGAGACAGTCTGCTGGAGGTCGGAGGAACAATTATATTATTATATATATTACTCGTATTTTACACATCATTGTTTATTTTGTATTTTAAAAAGCACGTATGATAACTGTAATTGTTTTATAATTGATTTGTGTGTAGCCGTTCTGGCCGATGGGAACCGGCATTGCACGGGGTTTCCTGGCAGCCATGGACACAGCATGGATGGTTCGGAGTTGGGGATTGACACTTGACCCTTTAGAGGTGCTGGCTGAAAGGTTGGAGTTTTAAATCAGCTTGGATGTTGAGCAGGAATAATGAAGTATCAATATTAATAATAGATAATTTGTTTTATGGTGCTTCTGTTAGGGAGAGTGTGTATCGGCTGCTTCCTCAGACCACACCAGAGAACGTCAGTAAGAACTACAGTCAGTACAGCCTGGACCCCAGCAAACGCTACCCAAACCTTAACACACAGGTTATTAATGCATCTCAGGTGGGTTTTACGCCTAATATATATATATATATATATATATATATATATATATATATATATATATATATATATATATATATATATATATATAAAAACGTATACATTTCCAGCATTCGGCAGACCCTCAAGGGCTCAGCGGTGGCAGCTACCACTTACCACCAACACATACACACATATGTGTGCACATATACACATACACACAAATCTATGCACACACATATACAAATACACACACAAATATATACAATTAAATCGTACAAACACACAGTAGCACACATAGTAAATAAAAATAATAATAATAATGAAAAAAACACCCTCTTTTACTCTCTCTCTCACACATACACACACACGAACACACAGTTGTTTACCTGTTTTATTTTCTGTGTCTCTTTTCAATGCATATCAGATTTCATGTCTTTTATTTCATTCTATAATTAATGAACTTTAAAAATAGCCAGTAAATGGCTGTCTAAAATATCCAACCATGGGTGAAATAGTGTATTAAATATAACGAGATGACACATTTTCCACTCCATGATGTCTGGGGATGAAGTGGAGAGGACAATGAGGCAGAAACATGAGACAGGATGCTATACACATGCAGGTAGAAAATCATAAGCAAAACACACTACTGGCATTTAAATGTTCAACAGATCCAGGGGTATAAACAGGCTGATGTTGATGTTGTTGTACCTGATGATGATGATGATGATGATGATGATGGTGGTGATGTCATTTCTGTAGGTTTGCCACCTCATAGACACGGATGAAGGCCTGCTTTTGGGAGGCATCACGGGACCTTCTCCAACATCAAGACTTACACACCAAGGTGCGCACACACACACACACACATTCACAAATTTTCTTTTCAGTTGAAATTTCACTTTATTTTAGTTTATTTCAACATGGGTATTTGTATCTTAAATTTTGTTAAATACTTTTTAGTTTTAACATTTTAGAAATGTTAATTATATAACTGTGAATATGAGCCTGATTCTCTATCCACCGTCGAAGCACACACATTTTTGTGTTACTTTTAATAGCAATTTACTATTTTGTCTATCTATGTTCCCTTTTTATTTAAATATATACCGGATTGAAATAAATGTCAAAATTACACGTGTATTTTGATAAATTATTGTTGCTATAGTAACAGCTTATCGAAAGGAATTTTTATGATTAATTCTAAAAATAAACTAGATTAAACATATGTTGTACGTGGACATTATGATATATTAAGATTGATTAGAAATAATGTACCATGTCAAACTTTTCAGGGTTACACCTTAAAACTGAGCCTCATATGAAGAGATATTAAGATGATGTGAAAGTATGTTAGATGTTTTTTCACTAACCCTGATGTGCACACAGACTCCACAGCTCGTTCAACAAAGCTGCTTAACTGGTGCCAAGAGCAAACTCAGGGCTACAGAAACGTGTGTGTGACGGACCTCACCACATCCTGGAGGAGCGGACTGGCACTCTGCGCTCTCATCCATAGATACCGACCCGACCTTGTGTATATAAGTTAAACACATATTTTTTTTATCTATAAACAATGTCATTTGGTTCTGTAGACTTTCAAAATCAGATGTTTTTCAATTTTGTAGTGATTTCGAGGCTCTGGATGAAAGCGATAGTGAGCTAAACAACCAGCTGGCCCTGAACGTGGCGGAGCAGGAGATGGGAATCTTCCCTATCATGACCGGCCAAGAGATGAGTGTTCTGGAGGAGAGCGACTCGCTCTGCATGGTTATGTATCTTAGTCAGCTTCAGGATCTTCTTAAAGACACCGCGCCATCCGGTGGTAAGGAGAAGCAAAGATATGTTGTATGCTTCAGTTATATGCTAGAGATCACATATATTAAACAGCCCTGAACTCTATCCTGTGGTGACTAACAAAGTTATAGAGGTAAATAATGATAAGATGTTTGTATATGAGTCTGAAGTGGAATTGTGCCCAATACAGTGCTGTGAGAAAGTATTTATACCCCTTGAACTCTACTAATTAATTAGGTGACTTCTGAAGGCAATTGATTGCACTGGATTTTATTTAGGGCTATCAGAGTACAGGGGGGCTAAATACAAATGCACAACACACTTTTCAGATTTTTATTTGCTTAACATTAAAAAAATATATATATCATCTTCGTTCCACTTCACAATTATGTGCTACTTTGTGTTGGTCTATCAGATAAAATCTCAATAAAATACATAAAGTTTGTAGTTGTAAAGTGACAAAACGTAAAAAAGTTGGTATAAATACTTTTTCAAGGTACTGTAGTTCTTTAAAGGGTGCTAATAATTCTGTAAATGTCTTACCTTTGCTTTCAGAGACTTTGACAGATGAATACAAAGCAGCTTTAAAGTCTGGTACCAAGTCTCCACTGTCTTTACTTAACCGGCTTGGACAAAGTCTGTCTCGCAAACGCAACCCCAAGGTAGTGTAAACACAGATACACACCAACTAGTGAGCAGAAACCTATGTAACACACGTATATCTGTCAGGATAAAAAAGAGAAGGCTGCTGATGGAGTTGGAAAGAGAAGAAGGACGAGTCAAGGGGAACAGTCAGAAGACGTTAGTGATGTTCTATTGCCAACTACAGCATTTTTGAATGAATATGATTACCAGGTTTTGTAAATGAAAACAGTCCCATCGAACAGGAGGGGGTTTCACCAGATCAGAACAAGGAAGTCCAAGCAGTGAGCCCTGGAGCACAATCAGGAATCACTGATGGCAACCAAAGTCGAGTCAAATCGATGGCGTCGAGGCTTCTGGCCAAGTTTGAAGAAAACTCCTCCCAACCTTCAGCCACTGTAATACGGAGACAGGTGTGTGTCTATGTGTGGCTTAGTCATGTGTCTTGTGTTTGTGTTTATAGCTCAGGAGTGATTACATCACTATATTTTTGCATTTGTTTATATAGAATGGCTGTATTTTATATATTAGTATGTGCGAATGTGCCTCTAATGAGTCCTCCAACACAACAATGTCATAGGTTGGAAAGTTAATAATATGCAAGTGCAATAAAGAATATATTTATTTACAGTAAAAACACACAGTGAAATACAAAACAAGGTCTTGGCTAAGGTAAGTTGAAAGAACAAAACCACAAACTAGCTTAGCATTAGCAAGACGAACAGCAATGTTGGAAGAAAATCATGAAAAAATAATTAAATATATCCACAAACTGAACAGGGAGAAAAAAGAACAACCAATTAGAAGACAAACCACATGACTAGATTAACAAGACAATTACATGACACAAGAAAGCACCACCTAGTGGATTAGAGATAAGCAAATCAGGATTCATCCAGGATAAATATCCTAAACCTTTGTATGAATCAGGATTTATTCGGATCAGTTGAGTCCTGAGTTTAACTACATAGATAAATACGAACTGAAAATTACACCATTCAGTTGTTTACACCAAGTAGTTGTTAGCTAGTGACTGTAGGAACAAATAGCTGACGGAGTTATTTAGGAAATGTCCGGCAGGGTCAGAAACATAAGAAACTTAAAATCGCAGATACTGATTCATCTGATTCATCTAATTCATCTGAACTGTGGAATTCAGCAGATCTATAAGACTTGTAGCACGTAGGGAAAAAGCCGGGTCCGCAGGAGTCATTGTGTGTGTAAGATTCAGGAGACCTCTGATTCAGTAGGCATTTAGTGAAATACCGTGGAAATATTAGGCAGAATCCCTATTGACTCAAGTGATTCAAAAAACTCCAGAGATTCTGATCTGTTCAATGTGTGATTCTGAAAGATTCGATTCTGCAAATGAATATGGCTTCCTCATCTCTATAGTGAACCAAATAATTAACAAAAGTCTCATGGTTGCCCTCTCGTGGCCTTGCAGAGAATGTCCCTGACAATCAAGCATTTCTTGTTGAGTTCTGCTACTGACTTGAATGCTGTGGGATGTGTGTTTGTTTATTTTTGTTTGTTAAAAATAGTTGGGGTAAATGATGAAGCAGATCTAATATTTAATCTCTATGAAAATGTGGGATTAAAACACATAAATGAGACTTAAATAGTGATTTATAGAATCAGGATTCATGTCTTGCTATTAGTTTTTATTTACTAAGCATTTACAAAACATAAGTGTTGTCTCTCTCTATTGGTTACGTGACCTTTGCTGTAACTCAAAGCAGGGTGCAAATATTTGACATATAAACTTTCACCTACAGAGATCTGCCTTATAAAAACAAGTGCGGAAGCTGGATCATATGACTATGTTGGGGGAAAAAATCAGCTGTAAAGGGCATTAGATATTAATACAATAAAATATTAATTGGGACTGTGGGGACTTGTGTTAAAATTAAATTAACATCACTGTGGTGACCGTTTGATCTAAACACTTCACACAATCGAATAGGTAATCGACTGGATTCAGGATTCTGCTGCATTTGACAAATTTGCATGCTTGAAAATATTGGCACCTCTGAGCATTTTGTAACATATGGTCAGTTAAAACCCGTCGCAATAATTTTATTTAAAGAAGAATCTTGACTAAACAATTTTATTATCCTGGCAGCACGGTACTTAGTGGTTAGCACTGTTGCCTCACAGCAAGAAGGCCCGGGTCTGATTCCCGTACAGGTGTCTTTCTGTGTGGTGTTTGCATGTCCTCCCTGTGCTCCCTTGTGCTTACTCCAGGTACTCCGGTTTCCTCCCACAGTCCAAAAACATGTATGTTAAGTTGATTAGTGATTCTAAATTGCCCATAGGAGTGAGTGTGAGTGTGGATTTGTGATGGACTAGTGACCTGTCCAGGGTGTACCCCTCCTGCCTTTTGCCCTTTTAGAGACGGCTGGGATAGGCTCCAGCAGATCTCTGTGAGCCTGAATTAGGGAATAAGCGGAAATAGAAAATGAATGAATGAATGAATGAATGAATGAATGAATAAATTATCTTAGTCAGTGTAAAGGCGGATCCAGAGTCTGTCCTTGAAATATGGGGTGTAAGGTAGGAATCATTCTGATCAGGATGCTGGTCCAGCACAGGGTGAAATACACACACATATATACACACACAGACACACACACACAAATCTTAATGCTAATTTTTAACTTTGTATTCTTGTCTATTCTTGTGCGTGTCAGTGTGGCTCTGTGCCCAATCTTAAGGCCTCTGATGCCTGTCTACTCGAACCTCCAGCTGAGTCTGTGGCTCCTGTATGGAGACAGGTACACAACAAGACACACTTTTAGACCAGAGTTCCTGATTTCGGGTTTTAGTTAAAATGATTCTGGCAAAGAGTACTGGAATTATCATTTTCAAAACCAGTATCATAGAACATACTATTTGTGACCAGATTTAGTGAAAGTCAGTGCTGTGACTGTTGGATTTCTAGAAATAGGAAATACTTTTCATAAAGTAATAATTATAAATGCTTTTGCTTATGATTAACTGGTGGCTTAACAGCTTATTTAAAAAGTTTGGTTAAGATGTTGGACTGCAAATCTCCAAGCTGCCACTGGTGAGCCCCTGAGCAAGGCCCATAACTCTGTCTGCTCAGTTGGATAAATAAGATAAGTTGCTCTGGATAAGCGCCTCTGCCAAATGCCAGAAATGCAGACAAATAAAATAAGCAATTTCCATTTAATTTAGCTAGCTAATGGATGCTAGCCCAATGGATCATATGCTTCAATGTAGATAAATAGCAAACAGACTAAGACTGATTCAATCAGACCGCTTCTGCGCTAAAGAATCTTTACCTACCATATAACGAGTGAAAAAAATACTATTGAATAAATAGATGATTTGAGTGTGTTGATTTATGTGTCGATGATCTTTTTTTTGTCAATTAGTGCAAACAAATTAAACAGTTAGTAATGCAGGACTGTAAACAGCCAATGGTGATGTATCATTACTGCTAGCTAAAATATTAAAATTGTTAATGTTAAAGTTAATTGTTGTATACTTGTAATGCAATAAGTGAATAAGTGAATTTAGGTTTTAAATGTTATTAGTAATTAAATTATTAAGGTAATAATTTAGAATTGGTAGTGCAGTAGTTAAGGTTGTGATTCTATTTCCAGCAAGTTTCCACCGTTGGGCCCATAAGCAAGGCCATTAACCCCCAATTGCTCATGAGACATGAGATAAATGTAAGGCTCTCTGGATATGGCCATATGCAAGAGATGAAGGCTGTAGTACTGTTTTACAAAAAGAGAACAGTAAAAGGTGTGACT
The DNA here is from genome assembly GCA_005784505.1 of Bagarius yarrelli. Taxonomy (NCBI): domain Eukaryota; kingdom Metazoa; phylum Chordata; class Actinopteri; order Siluriformes; family Sisoridae; genus Bagarius; species Bagarius yarrelli. The sequence goes on from VCAZ01000001.1 coordinate 7,954,115, forward strand.
TACATCGCAACTGTCCAATTTATAGAATCCAAAATATAAATATATATTGATCCTCTACCAACAAAAGTTAAAGGGAGAATTTGGGTGCAGCAAAGGACATCCCAGGAGGAATTTGAAATAAGTCAATGAGAGTTTGCGCTAAATCACATGGGATAGTTTTTTATTTAATTTCAAAATGAAATCAATATCTATATTAATTAAACTTATTTGCCATTTTCCTTGAGGGAAGTGGTAGGCCAGTGGTCACCACCAAGCTGCCACTGTTTGGCCCCTGAGCAAAGCCCTTAACCTTTAATTGCTAGTTGTATTGTTTTAGTTGTGTCTGATGTATGTGGATGTGCTTTGTGTAGAAAAAGCGCACACAGCAGCAGGAGCTGATGAGTTTCCGCTATAAGGAGATGATCCGAATGCACTTGAACAGGAGTGAACAGGTGATGACATCAGTGCTGTCGTTTAGTTTACATCCTTCTACATCCTTTTCCCATCCGGTACAGAAGACCTGTAGAAACGTTGGTTTAAATCTAGAAACCTAGAATGGAAATTTAGAAATGACAGAACAACAAGCGGGTGTGTGTGCGTGTGTGTGTGTGTGTGTGTGTGTGTGTGTGTGTGTGTAAAGAACACAGACTGCTATTACTGACCTGTTTTTTTTTAAATTCCAAACGGTCTAAAATACTTGTGTGAGGGTTGGTAAAAATACTTGTGTGATGGTTTGTGTTTGTGTATGTATGTGTGTACGCCTGGAGTGTTTTAAAATCTAAAATCGATTTGTTTTTAATAATTATATCCCCAAGTGAAACGACATGTGATTTCTGAGTTTAACTGAAATTTTGAACTTACAAAACAAATGATTGTATCAGTGTGTGTGTTACACTGCAGGACCACTAAGGACATCATCCATATGTTAAAAAATGCATCAGTGTTTTCTAATTTTTTTTTTCTGCTGTCCTTTTGTTATATGTCTTTCCTTTTACTGAGAAAAGATTTAAAACTAAAATAACTTACCTCCTATGCAACTACAAATAAAAAAAATTGGCCTCTGAAAAAAGAAGAAAATGTGATATCACTAGAATAAAATAATGGAGAAGCAGCTCATCAAGGTGTTTTTTCAGTATTTTTGTAGCGGCGTTACAGCAAGGGTGGAAATCTTTTGCTAAAATTAGCTTGTTGTAATGGAGAATGCAGCTGATGGTTGCTTAGCAATGACATACGGCTCCGGGAGCCCGAGCAACCGAACACTTTGAAAAGATTTCTCTTATTGGTACATTATAATTAATCAGTTTTCTTCTCTTTTCTTCACAAGCGTATTACGCACATGCTAAACTTATATAAAAGAATATCATACAGAAAAGATTCTAGTATTTCATTAACCATGTTTTTATTTTTATCTCAATTTTTTTCTCTATGTTTTGTCACTGGTAGAAGTATATAAAGATGTACACAGGGGGAGTGAGCTCATTGGCTGCGCAGATAGCCAATCAGCTGCAGCGTCAGCAACACAAACCCAAACAACTTCTTGCCAAAAGGGAGCTGGTAAGCTCTTCTCTGTAAAGTGGAACCTTACGAAGTGTCGAATGTATATCTCATGTGTGACTGAACCAGTAATCACACACTAGACTGCCCCCGCTTGTGTGTGTTAGAGTGTGTGTGTGAGGAAAAAAAAGAGAGAGTTGTTGTGTTATTGTTCAAACTAGTTCTAGCATACTACATTTAACTTAATTGTGTGTGTGTGTGTGTTTCCTTTGTGACTAATTATTCTATTTTAACTGTGTAAAGAAAGAACAATTAAACTAAAAGCTTTTTGATAGAGGCAAAGAGGCTTTTATTGATTAGCAGTTAGTATAGACTTAAGTGCAAAAGTTTACACACCCTTTTATTAAAAGATCAGTAAAAAGTTTAAATATCACTTCATTATCACAAAATAATTCCGATGTAATGTACAAGAAGAAAAAGAAGAAGAAGAAAGATAGTGCTCCACACTTAAATTCTCAGTGTGGGACCTAATGTGATGCAAGGACCCTGGATCATAAATCTGGATGTATGTGGAGAGGACCAGCCTTTTCCATTGTACTTGTCTGCCAGCTTTTCTTATTTTCTCTAAAGTTATATTTTGTCACTATCATGCTCAGGGTTTTGGTGGATCTAAAGCCAGGAACACTGGACAGAAACTTAACCATTATTTAACCATATAAATGGAAATAAATAACTAACACTATCCGCCTTTATCACTGACTATTTTTTTCAATTTTTACCTGATATCCAGATTTGATTTAAAGGATTTTGTGAAGAAGCAGTCAGAGAGCAATTCATGTTGCAGAGAATGCCTTTATTAAGCGGGATGTCACAGGCTTTGACCCAAGACCTTTCTTCAGTTCTGTACCTCTCGCAATCCACCAAAGTCCCCTTCTTCTCCTGGAGTCCAAAATTTAATTTACTTTACAAGCTGGGGCCCCTTCTATTTCAATGGGTGCCGAAGGTTCTGTGGATGGAGGTTCAGTGTTAGGATTAGGTTGGTGTGGCTTCAATAGAGAGACATAAAAAGAGGATGACATGCAATATGACGAGGGAGTTTGAGTCTGTAGGTAACAGGATTAATTTGTTGAAGAATATTATAGGATCCTACATACTTGGGACCCAGCTTTTTACTTGGTAGATGATGTCATAATTCCCTTGTAGAGAGCCATACCAGCTGCCATGGCTGATAATCCAGATGGGGCCATCGTCACCGGTTATTGGAAGGGGGTGTGTCCAGTAGATGCATGTACAATAAGATTTCAAATACCTCCCCAGCTCCTGGTTAAGCCTCTCTACTTGCCCATCAGACTGTGGATGATTACCTGAGGTAAGCCTGGCGTTAATTTTGAGGTGCTTGCAAAATTCTGTTCATAATCGTGACGTGAATTGGAGCTCTCGGTCATATACAAGGTCCTCCAGACCACCAAAAGTTCTGAACACATGGTTGAACAGTTGTGAAGCGGTTTCCATGGCAGAGGTGGTCACTGTACACGAGGATTACCTGACTCTGCTCCCCCTGACCTCAAATGTAGGTTTTCATGCCACCTTTTTCATAATTTTTAATCAATTTCTTAAAACATTCCCCTTATAAAAGTGAAAACAATAAAAGGTCAAGATGAAAGCTCATCATGTTTTCTCAGTTTGCGTAAACAATGCAAAACATAGGCATTTTGAGTTTTTGCTAGTGATTCCTTTATAAAAAAAAATTACTTCTAGCTGTCCAACTGCATTTCTCGAGACTGCAAAGACCATAAACCGCCTTTTGCTTAATCAGAAGTTCAGGAAGTCTATGTCTTTCTGAAAGTCTGTGCCAGACCATTAGCTATCGATACACTGCCTTTGAACCTCATTGTGCTTCTAATGTTTATCCTTAACACAAAACTAATAAAATTCTAAAACAACAAAACCATTTCCTACATTATGGTAACTGCTGCGTACATTTCTACCTGTTCTATAGGGTTCTCCGCGGAAAGAGTTCCCAGTGAACGTCGGTGGCAGTGACGTGTGCTATTTCTGCTCTCGACGTGTCTATGTGATGGAGAGACTTAGTGCTGAGGGCAAGTTCTTCCACAGGAGCTGCTTCCAGTGTGTCCACTGCAGCTCTACACTGCACCTCTCCAACTATGCCTATGATGAGCTCCAAGGTGTGTATGTGTGTGTGTGTATGTGAGAGAGACACAACAAAGTCCTAATGTTTGAAAATGTTCTGTTAACTACCTTCGTCTCAGTTTGTGGACTGAATATATTAAATTACACTTAAAAACAAATGTGTGTGTATGTTGATCCTTCTTATCTAGGTCTTTTTTCTAGGACAGACTTCAGGATGAAGTTCTTACTAAAAATAAAGTCTTGAGTTAGCCTTGCAGGAAACGTTGACACATATAGTGCTATTGCGTCTAGAGTTTATGTCCCAGGCCGTGACCCTTATCCTGCTGCCAACATGATTCCTGTCTACTTACTGTCCAATCCAATAAACATTTATTTAAATAAAAAAGTAATAAAGAACTGAAAGTGGAAGTGATAGTTCAGAAGTGTTGGACTGCTGATCAGAAGATTGTGGATTCAATTCCCAGGACCACCAAGCTGCCACTGCCTGGCCCACCAACCCCTCAGTTTAATAAAATATCAGATAAATGTAAGTGAATAAGGGCGTCTGCCAAATGCAGCTAATTCAATGTAAAAGATCTGAATAATTTCAAAAAATAATACTCCTGTGTAGCGAGGAAATTGGTGGTGCAGTGGTTAAGGTGTTGGACTGCTAAATGGAAGATCTGGGTTTAATTCCCAGCACCACCAATCTTCCACTGCCGGACCACTGAGCAAGGCCCTTAACCCCAGTTGCTCAGTTCTATAAAAAAGATAAATGAAAGTCGCTCTGGATGATCTCAGGTCTTGAGATTTGCGCTCCCATCATAACCCAGTTTGTTCCAGACATTTTGGTTTTGGTTTTCTTCTGTGTCTGGGTTTTGGTTTGGTCTTATTTCCATTCTTTATCCATCACTGCTGTCTATCTAAGGTGTGCACCTGTTCTGAGTCCCAGCCATCTCTTTACAGAGACTCTTTTATGGTTAATGAATCTCGTTTCTCTTTATTCCTGTTCTCTTTATTTTTAGTTTCTGAACAATGCCTCTCTATAATTTTGATCGTACTCATTTCTGATCGTTATTTCAAAGACATTTTATTAGCCATGTGGTGTGTATCTGAGGGCAACAGCGGTCCCTTTGGTACGGACAGTGCCGTTGTTTTTTTTTCCAGCAGTCATAAGGTCTGATGTATTAGTGAGGACAAAGAGTGTATTATTGGCCACAAGCGTTGTTGTACACTTACACACACACATTCACACAATAGCAGAAACAGGGCCTAAGGCTAAAAGCTTGATCTGAGTATGTTATTTTTAAGACTGATCTTAGAACATCACATGTCTGTTCAGCCAATGGCTTCTTCTTCTTAGTCATGACAGTTTGACGATAAAAAAGAGGCAGCCTGAAAACACTATAAATACAAGTTCTGTTAATTTTTTTTTTAAATTTATACTTTATCTGTATATTTCTGTAGGAAAGTTTTATTGCAAGCAGCACTACGGATACAGGCTGCTGGGAATGGCTCACAGGAAGAGACCTGCTCCGATCACAGCCCCTCCTCAGTCTACACAGGTACCGCCGTCTCTCATACATCTCTCACACCAGTCATGGAGGACATGCCATTTCAGAGATAAATTTTTAGGAGTACATGTATGCGTGTTCTGTACACATCAGATTGCATAACAACTCCAAGGGATTCAGAGTGCAGCACAGTGTGATCATTTCCCTGAGACACCTGATTCCATCAACAGCTGACTGCCAGGTTTATTTGGTGTGTTTGGAGTATAAAATATTATTATAATCTGCCAGTGCCTTTTATTCACCTCTGTCTGGGGTTTTCATATAGCCAGTGTGATAATTGACACCAGTGGTAATGTCGAATTAGACAAGCTGCAAGCGCCCATATTCATTCTAATTGTTTATAAAAAATTAAACAGAGGAATTTTATTTTAAGTATTTTTTATTTTGTCATTTAACTCTTTTTAATTCTTTTTTCTTTTTAGAGTATCTATCTATCTATCTATCTATCTATCTATCTATCTATCTATCTATCTATCTATCTATCTATCTATCTATCTATCTGTCTGTCCTTTTTAGTCAGGTCTGTCTGTCCATCTATCTATCTATCTCTAGCTATCTATCTATCTATCTATCTATCTATCTATCTCTATCTATCTGTATTTAACTTTATGCCTGTCTACCTTTCTGTATGTCTGTCTGTATGTCTGTCTATCAGTCCTGTCCATCTGTCTGTTTGTCCACCGTCCGAGCTATCATTATCTATCTATCTATCTATCTATCTATCTGTCTATCTGTCTGTCTGTCTGTCTGTCTGTCTGTCTGTCTGTCTTTTAGTCAGTCTGTCTGTCCACCCATCTATCTATCTATCTATCTATCTATCTATCTATCTATCTATCTATCTATCTATCTATCTATCTATCTATCTATCTATCTATCTGTATTTAACTGTATGCTGTCTATCTTTCTGTATGTCTGTCTGTATGTCTGTCATGTGTCCCTCTGTCTGTTTGTCCACCGTCCGAACTATCTATCTATCTATCTATCTATCTATCTATCTATCTATCTATCTATCTATCTGTCTGTCTGTCTGTCTGTCTTTTAGTCAGTCTGTCTGTCCACCCATCTATCTATCTATCTATCTATCTATCTATCTATCTATCTATCTATCTATCTATCTATCTGTATTAAATGTATGCCTGTCTATCTTTCTGTATGTCTGTCTGTATGTCTGTCTATCAGTTGTCCCATCTGTCCGTCCGTCCATCTGTCTGTTTGTCCACCGTTCCGATCTATCTATCTATCTATCTATCTATCTATCTAGTTCTCTGTCTGTCTGTCTATCTATAAGTCGGTCTGCCTGTGCACGCATCCGTATCTATCTGTCTGTCTGTCTGTCTGTCTGTCTACCGATCTATTTATCTAGTATTTTACATGTTATGTAGATATGTTATATTTTCACATTTCTAAATAGTTCAGAATAGCTGTTATTAGATTTCTATGGTAAACAGTCCAGATCTTCTTGAAGTCATTCCTGCACTCTGCCTGCACTACATTTTGCATAATATCACAACACACTCTCTATTTATGGTAAATTGTGGCTGTGTTGGGTTTTTTTTTGTGTGTTTCACACACTCTGTATCTCTGTACAGGCCCCTACTGCTCCTCCTCCTCTATTGCTTTCCTCCTCTAAATCAGTAGATGTGGTCCCTCCCCCTGACGGCATCTCCTCCAGCACTCCTCCAGACACTCTGAGTGCACTGGCTAAGCGGCTGTGTGGAACTCCGGAGCGTATTGTGCTGGAAAACTACAGGCCATCTTTCCAGGAAGAGGACAACGCTTTGCTGGAGGTACCTGAGGAGACGCTAGCGCAGCACAACCTCAGTCTGAGCCTGCAGGAGAAAAGGAGCGAGGAGCAGTCCAGGTATCACTGTTTGACACTTATTTAACAAGCATTCACATCCAAAAACAGCCTTGTTATTATTTTCCAGACATTCGTGATGTTGCAATGTTCTTTCCCACATTTCTCATGGCAGTAGTTCAGAGTCAGAGCTGGAGGAAGAAGAGGAGGAGCTTTTTAGAATAGGGGCGGAGCCACAGGCCAGGGCAGATGAGGAAGCAGAGTTAGATAGTGGAACAGAGCAAAGAAAGAGAGGAGAGAAAGAAAAGGATGAGACGGAGGGTGAGGAACACGAGGACGCTTCTGAAAAAGAGGAGGATGAAGAGTCTAGCGACGGTAAGAGTTTTTATCACTTTGTGTTGACTGTTTCTTTTGTCTTAGGTGTTGTGTGAAAATATGAAAAGTTAGTAAAACTGCACTAATCTTTATAACAGTATGTATTATAATTTGTAGTGTTATAATGCAGCATACAAAGTTTTTATAACTTCACACTTAAGAGAACTTGACAGAAAATGAAGTCACGTTTTCTCAGAAAATATATCCTCTAACGTCAAAAAGAAATTTGGTCGCATACATAATGGAGTAATAAAACACTTCGGAAAAATATGATAAGTCTTTAATTGTGTTTTTTTATTACACCGTCAATGTTGTCATAGCTTATATAAAAATAAAAGAATTTACTGGCACTGTTGTGTAAATACATGGTGCCCCATAAGTTTCCATACATAGGAAAAATAAACAAAATACATTTTTATGAAAACCATTTTTGTTTTTATATTATATAATATATATATATATATATATATATATATATATATATATATATATATATATAGGTATGCTTGTAATGGCGTCGGTGATACGTTGCTTGAGATCATTTATATTTTGTATTTTCTCCTGATACACCATGGCTTTCAAATGCTCCCAAAGATAAAAACCAAGTGGGGTGATCTGGGGATCTGGGAAATGGTGTTCATAAAGAAATGATTATTTCTGTGTGGACCATAATTCTCTAATAATGTATGGGTCATATGTATGTGTGTTCAAAAAGAGGGTGAATACTGCCCTTGGGAAAAGGAGTTGCATTTAGGGGTGTGGCTAAAAGAAGAGGAGGCAAGTGGGATTAAAGGTAGCCTTCCTCCTTAAGCATGATAAGTTGCCTAATGATGCAGCAGCATAGTTCCTTCTTATTCATCTTTTCTGTTTAGTAACATTGAAAATACACTATTAGGAATTCCATGTGCATCTCAGTTTGTGGTTTTTTTCTGCCTTTTTGCCTTTTTTATATTATCAGCAGATTCTAAGAAAAGCAGAATCTATTATAAATGATTTATACTGGCCGGTTTCCAGCTTGATGTCTCAAATGATTGTTTAGTTTATGTTGCTGAAAAAAATTACAGATAATATAAAAATTAGAGAAACCACTGCTTTAAATGGCTACAACCTAATTCAATAAATTGTTTAAGGTATAAACAGTCTTCCTAATTTACCCTTATATGGAAACCTGCGTAGTATTTTTTTACCTTATTTTTATACTACACCAATGCTTCATTATGATCTCTTGCCTGGTTCCAGTGTGACATTATAATATTTATTTTATAAGTTTATAAATTTTGTGATGTTTGTACAAATAATTTTTCCACTTTTCCCAGATTCTGTTGAGAAACATTTTGATGGCGAGGAGTTAAAACCTCTTTCAGGCAAAAAGACCGAATCGAATATCTCCGGGCAATTGGACCCCCTTCCCTCACAAGCTTCAAAAACCATATGCCTTCCCACTAGAGAACCGATACACACCTGTACAACATCATCTGAACCTGTTGTAACACCAGAAGACCTGTCATCTAAAAGATCTGATGTCATTGAGGAATTCTGGGTAAAGAGTACAGAAATCAGAAAGAGTTTTGGGCAATCACTGGTGCCTGTAACCTATGATTCAAACACCCAATCCATAGGCACTGGAGATACATTTTACATCTCCAATCACACATCTGATTCCAGCTTGCCCACACACACTCCCTGTGAGAGTGACTTAATCAACCAAACCTCAGGTAACCTAACAAAGAGTGCTGGCACTCACAGCACACAGCCACACTCTATGATTAAACTCCAAACTCCAAACACACATTTTAAAGGTGGTACATCATCATGTACCAGCTTACACTCTCCAGAGGCAAGGACTACAAATGTGTCGGAAATGAAGGAGGGAAATGAACCAGAGGAAGTAGTGGTCCATAGGCTTGGCGTCACTTTAGAGGGTCAAATAGCAGAACAAGGAAAGGGCTTGATCACCATCTCCTCATCCAACACCAGTAAAATCCAAAAAGTTTCAGCCCCGGATTTAAGATTTTTGCCGCTTCCTAGGAGTCCTTTAATTACAAGGCAAAAGTGTGGCTTAAATCGCTCAGATCCAACTTTAAACAAGGAAGCCTTGTTGACTTCCCACATTCTACCTCTTCGGGCCAATGTTATTCAGCAAAATAGGCTTAAATCCCACTCTAATAGATCTCAGAGTCTACCTCCTGTTGAGGTGGAGGTCTTATTTGCAGGAGATGCAGATGAATTGCATCCTTGCCCTGCCATGCCCTGCTATGCAAGTGTTACGGAAATTCCTATGTCCAGTCTCCCAACCTTAAACTTTGAGAAGGACAAAAATAAGCTGATGGGAAGAAGAGCACTATCAGAGGTCCCCTTACCGAAGGGTGGGTCTGAGCCCTGGCAACAAAGGTCAGAGATCGAGCCACTTGAGGAGAAGTTGAAGAAGCAAAGCTCACTGTTTTCACCAAGAAAGAATCGAAAAAATGGCACCCTGCCAGTGGAAAAACAACAGGAGTTAGGGAAACACAAATCCCTGTGGAAGAGTGTCTTCTTTGGATGTAGGAAAGAGAAGAAGAGAAAAGAGGCAGAAGGACATTCCAAGACGCTGCCTAGTAGTACCAGCCTGGAAGGCAGGAAAAGAATGCTTGGTTTTCGCAGAACCTCAGGTAAAAAAACAAAGACCACCTGTCATATTGTTGCTCATCAGTGTGTAAGAAGGCAGGTGATTGATTTGTGAACACTTCTCTTTATTAGATCTGAGCTCAATGAAGGACTTGAGCTTGTCTGAAGAAACAGACCTGTGCTGCAGTGTTGTTCTAGACAGGTCTCCCCTTAGAGCTCAGGTAAGAGCAAAACTATTACTTCAATCTCACATTTTCACATCTTTATTTTACCTTTTCGCATTTTTTTCCTCGCTTGAATTTTTTGGTCTTGTGCAGAATTTCATACAGTCTGTTAAAGCAGGTTTAAAAAAGGAGAATGTTAATACACTGGGTTAAACTGCCTTATGACTGTGTTTTCAGCTGATTCAGGAGGTGTCTGACTTAACTAGGTCAGATGTTCATAAAGACAGAATTGAAGAGAAGAAGGGTGAAGTGGAGAAGCGAGATGCGGTATAAAATACAACAGTTTCAGTACAAACTTGTTGTTGGTTGTGTTAGGTTTTCAGTGGCAAATGCTAGACTTTTTTCTAGCCATGTTTGTTTTGTGTTGTGTTTTAGAAATATAGTAGAAATGCTTGCACACTTATAGAAAGACATGTGGCACTTTGTCCCAGTTTGAACCCTATCGAAAAGTTTCTTCTTTTAAACAGGGTTGACTTTTAACATACCTTTTCTTTTTTTGGAGTCTTTATCCTTCTGTTAGGCTCCCCACCCCAACCCACTTCACCCCCCCTGGCTAAAATTCTACCCATTTTTAGTGTAGACCCTTTTTAAAGGGCAGAAATCAATGTGTTTGCAGTTAGTTGTTATCCTGCCTTTAGCAGCATGAGGTGTCCTGTTGGGAGGACCGAGCGAGTTTGTTTGTTTCTAATATACCTAATTAAGGTTCAACTGTTTTTTCTCCCAAGTCTGTTTATGTGCCCCACGCATTGGCATTCAAGAGAGCATACATCGTTAAGGTAGAGCCAACATTCCCTTTCACAAAGCCTGCCCACAGTTTTCTTGTTTGAGTACTTTTGTTGTTTGAGTAAGTAGCATTCAGCCTGCCTGTTGATTCTGTTACACAATAGAAGAAATGCAGCAGGAAGTCGCAGATGCCCATGAAGGTGGTGACCCCAAAATCTTCATGTTCCACTGAGGTGGTAGGGGTGTGGGTGGTGTTTCCTGAGTCCTCTAGTATAAGCTTATCTACCACGCTCTTTCAGAAAGCAGCAACTGAAGAAGAGCTGGAGGCCAAGCTGACCCGCAGAGTACAAAGAGCTGCACGCAGACAAGCCAAGCAGGAGGAGCTGAAACGGCTGCATCGTGCACAGGTGTGTGTGGTTGACATTGTTGATACATAGACAATATGTCTATTGAGAAATTTTTCTCACTTTGGAAAAAAGGGTAATTTCTCAGTTTGAGCAGAAAATATTTTCTACATTCTGACTGGAAAAATCCAAGTACTGTAGCATAGGGCAGCATTCATATCATAGACCAGGGGTGGGCAATCTCGGTCTTGGAGGGCCGATGTCCTGCAGAGTTCAGCTCCAACTTGCCTAAACACACCTACCTTTAAGTTTTAAATAAACCTAGTTAGAGCTTGATTAGTTGGTTCTGGTGTGTTTGATTAGGGTTGGAGCTAAACTCTGCAAGACTCTGCAGCTCTCTAGAACCCAGATTGCCCACCCCTGTCATAGACGAAAATACCGGGAGGGTCGGGGGAGACAGGACACCCCCCACACACACGTCTAAGGGTTGTTGCCCCCTAAAAATCCTATTTTATTCGCTTAAACATAGGATGAAGTGATTTTCTCTTTAATACAGATAATGATAATGTATTTTTCTATGAGTCTGCTATGTTTGCAGTAATAACGTTAAGCTTGATAGATTATAATGTCTATAATGGACATGACCGCGATGTGTTGTGGTGCAACCACAACAGCTTGAAGATGTCCCTGGATGCAACAAAGTGGCCCTTGCAAAGAGCTCACACTACGTCAGAAATTGTACTAGAAAGGTCTGTTTACTGTCCGAGATTTGTCATGTTGCGTTACTCCGCATCCAGTGTAAGCAATAGCAGTGATTTTAAAGGGCTTTATTGTTGCGTCTCGCCAAGCCGCTCATGTTTTAGCTTTTTTATTGAACCATAGAAAAACATTCTGTTTGGAGGATAATGGCTGGTCTACCTGCTAGACTAGTAGTAAGGCTTACAATTTTAGCTGTATTATTTGTGTCCCCTTGAAAAATTGTTCTTGAGTAATTAAATGTTTATTTGAACCCACCCCCACCCCCAGTGTTAGACAAAATTTATACCCCTAACTTATATAGAGGTGAAATTTGATTAAAGAAATATATCTAGATGGGAAGTCATCTAAAAAGTCAGTTTAGTTTTTATACATTTACATTTATACCCATCTGTGTTAAACGTTACTTCTACTACATCGCCATAGCTACACTCCTCAGACAAAAAATAGCAGTCGCATTGTACGCAGTATTTCTGAGATGGATGATAACTGATTATGGCCCTGTCCCAATACTCGCAGTGAGTAGGGTGTCCCAATTCCGTAATTTGTACATCAATGAGAGTTTCCTGAGATATTTCAGAATCGAAATTTTATCTATGTCTTTGGACTGCAGTGTAGTATTGTATTGATGGAATTAATGATGTGTGTTTCTGCATGTGTGTGAAAATCAATAGATAATACAAAGGCAGTTGGAGCAGGTGGAAATGAAGCAGAGACAGTTGGAGGAGAAGGGCATTGCAGTAGAGAAGGCTCTCAGAGGAGAAGCAGGTATCAGCTCCTTCTTTCTTCTCTGTATCCTCACAATTTTACATCATTTTGTGTGATTGTGGAACCCATAAACATCACACATTAGCCAATGTTTAAAACATACCTCATAAAATAGACCCAAACGGTACATTTTAATTGACCCAAACAGTTGTTTACTCACTAGCATGTCCTTGTTGTAGACTACTGGGAGGACTCTAGTACCTCAGACCTTCTGGACATACACCTGGGTGGTATGTAATTCAACCCAATTAAAAGCAGGCTAACACGCCAAAATGGAAAACGCTTTCTTTATTTCTTTTAGTGGGTTTGGATTTTTAACCATCTTAAACTTTTTAACTTCTTCTTTAATAAATGCTAATCTAAAATGGCTAACATCAAAAATCTCTCTCTTCTGCTAGCTTTCATCTACATGTATGTTGTTGGAGTGGATTCAATTCGGTTGTGTCTATGTGTGTGTGTCGTGTGTGAAGACACATGATGTCGTTCATCATCGTTTTGTCATACTTTCACATTGTCAACGGACAAGTCATGAGTGTCACTTGACGTTTGCCTTGTAAGCATGTTGTAAGTGATAATACTGTTGCTAGTGGGCGTGGCCTGTTCAATGTTTTATTAATTCTGCTGAAAAATAGTAGTAGCCAAAATGACAATGATTTTTTTTTAAAAGCGATTAAAAGATACACATATACGGTAAATGTGAATTGTAAATAATATACTATAGTAAATTTTACTGTGAATCCTAGGCTTTGTACTAAGCTTTGTTGGCAAACTAACAAAGCAATCTAACGCTACTGGCTACTTTTTAAAAAGATTTTATATGAAATAAAAAACACATTTATAAGGTTGTATATAGTAAATAAAACAAATATAGATTCAGTCATTTATTTTCACCTTATTTTTACCTTATTCGGGGGCAAGTGGGTCTGCTGGAGTCTATCCCAGCTGTCTCTGAAAGGGCGAAAGACAGGAGAGGTACACCCTGGCCAATCCATCACACACACACTCACACTCCCTCTTATGGTCAATTTAGAATCACCAATCAACCTACTATACATGTTTTTGGACTGTGGGAGTAAACCGGGGTACCCGAAAGTAAACCCACGCAAGCACTGAAAGAACATGCAAAATCCACAGACTGTTCGTGAATCGAATACGGGCCTTCTTGCTGTGAGGCAACAGTGCTAACCACTAAGCCATTTGTTGCCTCACCTAATTTGCATAAAGTTGCAAATTACCTAGAATTGTATTATACAGACATTGTTTAATTTTACTGTCGGATCTGAATCCCACCCTGCCTTCTTCAGCAGTTTAGTCAGCATTGTCTCTCTTCATCTTCAAATCATCCTCTCATCCCATCACAGCCTTCTGTTTATTTTCTCTGTGCTCCTTCTGATATCCCTGAAACTTCCTTCCTGTTTCTTTTCTATTTTTCTCTTTTTTCTGTCCTGCTGTACTGCTAGTTGAGCCTTTTCTCGGCTCCCCTCGTAGGAGACCTATTTCCCTCTGTCCTTGTTGTTCCCAAGAAGGTAACTAAACCTCATTTTTTTAACATTTGGGCAAATGTTTAAGCACAGATTCCACTTTCACGTTTTTATAAAATTCATAGATGTATGTACTGTATTTGTGGTGGTAGGACACCTCTATGGTGTGGGAAAAAGTGAGCTGCTAGTAGAAGAATGTTTGTGGGCTGAGCTTTGCTGAGCTGTTCTGCACTATCATGTAGCTGACAAAAAGCTGACATAAGAGGAATAAGAGGAATCTGAATACTAACACATTTAAAGGGAATTCTAGTAACATATCATTCAGCTTTACCCAGTGTAAAGAAATATTTATGACATTTAATAGCTGGGACTTCATTGGGGACTTATCCGACTGATACACCTGTTAATACCACCACTATGACGTCGCAATTATAGAAACCATCAATACCAGTGGCAAGCGGTGCATTTGGTACCTGGGCCTTCAGTGGAGACTTACCCGACTGATACACCTCGTAAGGCCACCACTATCATGACCTGATTATAGAAACCATCAATATTAACATCAATACTGATACAAAAACGCAATATAACATGGCATGGAATTACAGAGAGCTACATTTCATGTATTGAGAATGAAAACCAATTTTAAGCAAAAATCCCTATTAAAACCCCAAACCGCTACACTACAACTGCAACTGTGCCACATACATCATCTAAAGCAGTTCAGAATCAATATTTATCCTAATATTAATATAACATCACAAAAACATTAAAGATGTAAGTAAAATATATAATACATTTAAAGGCTGTAAGGCAGCGTTACCGGCCGTCAGCACTGGTCTGGAAGTGGTGAACAAACTCTTTTCCGGGCTGAGACAAGTTAGTTATCCTTGGGGTTAGTCGACCTTTCCTCACGATGTCTAACTTTTCCAAGAAAGTCCGCATTAAAAACATATTTTTTTCAGTATGTCCGAGACCAAGTTAATTACTTCTCCTTTGTCAGCCATTGTGGGTGTAAAAATTTGTGCTTCGCTAGTCTGTGGAAAAATAATGGAAAAATGGTGATGTCATCGCAGGCCAACTAGCTGGCACTGAAAGTCAAATTCAAAAAACTGTTTGATTAAAGAAACTTTAACCTATTAGCAATCTGTCACTATAGTTTAAGTTACATGGGCAGAACTACTGATTCTAAAAGCCCTAATGATATTTAATTAACATGGCAGCACATAGAAAGTGAAATCCACATACACAGATTGGAAGCAGTGCAGCAAGAAAAACTCGAAATGAAGAGAATAAACTGTTGTGAATAAATTAAAACAATTTTTATAGAACAAATATTAGAATTTAGGTTGTAAATGTAGGTCAGATTCTGATTTTGTTTAGGCAGCAAAGGAGGACTTGCTGGCCCGGACTGTACACTACAATAGTTTAAAATTTAGGATGCAGCCTGGTTATACTGGATATCAACCAGTGTCCTAAAACTGGACTTGAAAACTTAAGGAAACTAAGGAAGGAAACTAGTATCACAAGGTAGAGCATTTAGCATGAGCGATTAGCATTAGCATTATGTTACAATCTGAGGAAGTTAAAGGTAACAACCTTGGAGATTACGCAGGGAATGACATCAAGACATTCCAACATCCACGCCAGGGAAGGACTGACAGAAACACAGGGGTATATCCACACACATACTCATTAAGTTCAGTAATGTTATCTTTGTGTCAAAAACTAAGGTAAAACAATAAATAAATATTAGTTCTGCAATGTAACGCTATTGGAGAAAGATACCCCAAAGGCCAAAAGATGGCATCTTAGAACTGTTGTCTTCCTAGCCATGTGCTTTCTGTTTGTCATTGATCGATTGTAAGGGTGTGACGAGGTTCAATGTTTAAATCATTTGTGTGGCACATTTTTGGTTTTCCCGGTGGAAAAAGAAAAATAAGAAACGACGAAAGAATGATAGACAACAAATAGGTAACAGTCTTGTAAGCTAGTTTTAAAACAGCCATATAGTGATGGATCTGATATTACAAAACCAATGTATCAGTATATCATTGACCTGATACCGGGCCTAACCCTAAACTGTCACACAAAAAGTGTGTTTGACTTAAAGCGGCAGCCGATGAGTGTATGGCATGGAAATACCACGGGCGGGTTATTGGATTGTAAAGGGTGAAAACGTGCATACAGCTCTATCAGTGAAGTCAACAAAACAGAGTAGTTGGCTGGATACAAAGGGTTTTGCTTGTACATCTTGTTGCGGTCTGGTGCGTGTATATTTATGACATGAAGCGTTATGTTGCCAGAATTGTGTATTGTGTTATTACTTTCTAATCTGATCCTGTTTTTAAACTGCTATCTTGGTTTAAGCTAGTTACCTCACATTAGCTTAAACTGTAATAGGGTTTAAAATCCTACACAGCAGCAGCTCTAACAAGGACACTGTACAGTAGCTATTCATCGTCTACTTCTACTAAAGACTTTTTTTCTTCCTCTTTCCTCTATTTCTTGGTCGATTGTTGTTAGCTAGAGCCAAAGGCACGGAGCATGACCACTCTGTTTACGTCTGTACGGTCTTTTTCCTTTACGTAGTCCATGAGCCCCCACTCCGACAGCTAAGTGCGTCTTATTCTCTTCCTTCTTTATCTTCTCCCTCATTTGTTGTTTTTTTTCTTTGTTCAGTCTGTCTGTGCATGCTACAAATGAATGATTAGGTTTTACGAGTCACTGCATCGTCAACGATATTCGACTAAATCACGCAAGGAGCGCTTCGTGTGGGTGTCTGTGTGTGTGTGTGTGTGGTGTGTATACATAACTCCTCGCATGCTTCTCTGTAAATACCATTACTAACATGCCGTTAGCTTGGTGACACAAATCTTTCTTAGGTGTTGATGTCAATGTAGGAAAGATTTTGTTAACTTATTCTGCCTGAATTTAAGCAGGATATTTGTCCTGTAGCATGTCCTACTCGTGCTCTTCTCTATTCATCTTTGACACCCCCCCTTTCTTCACTGTCCCATTAGGAATGGGGAAAAAGGATGACCCCAGCCTAATGCACCAGTGGTTTAAACTGGTCCAGGAGAAGAATGCACTGGTGCGTTACGAATCTGAGCTCATGATATTGTAAGTGTTTTACTTTTTACACAAACACTGTTTCTTGCATGGTTTCCACAGGTTTTGTTGTGCGTAAATGCATAATGGTAAATAAGGATGTGTGTTTGTGTTAAGTGCCCGAGAGCTGGAGCTTGAGGACAGGCAAAGTCAGCTGCAGCAGGAGCTAAGGGAACGCATGGCAGTAGATGGTTCGTGTATTTACCCACACACACACACGCAAATCGCTTACATCTTGCTTCTCTGCCCTTTGGCTAAGATCAAGTGTAGTATCTGATACGGAGGGAAAAAGGGCTTGCTCTGTTTGCTCCACACATCAACTTACCTCCAGAAACGGTGCACTTTTCCAGGGGGCAGTCATGGCTCAAATGGTTAAGGCAGTAAGCTTCACTAAAGCCTGTTTGTCACTGTTGGGTCCTTGAGCAAGACCTTGGGTCCTGTACCCTAAACCCCACCCCCTAAGATGGGATATGTGAAGAAAAAAGTTTCACTGTGCTCTAGAGAAAAGCTTCGAAAAAGCCTTGAAAAAGTATTGATACCCCCTGAGGTTTTCACATTTTTCCACTTCACAACCACAAACTTAAATGTATTTAATATAGGTTTTATGTAATAGACCAACACAAAGTAGCACATAATTGTGAATGAAAATAATATACGGTTTTCAAAATTTTAAGCAGATAAAAATCTGAAAAGTGTGGTGTGCATTTGTATTCAGTCCCCCTGTACTCTGATACCCCCTGCAATCAGTTGCCTTCAGTAGTCACCTAATTAGTCCACCTCAGTGGTTTGTTAGAGAACACTAGTGAACAAACAGAATCATATCCCAAGCTTTGAAAATCTCAAGGAGCACTGTTTAATCCATCATCCAAAAATAGAAAAAGTATGCCACAACTGCAAACCTACCAAGACATGGCCGTCCACCTAAACTAACAGACTGAGCAAGAAGATCACTGGTCAGAGAAGCAGCCAAGAGGCCCATGGTCACTCTGGAGGAGCTGCAGAAATCCACAGCTAAAGTGGGAGAATCTGTCAACAAGACAACTATACGTCATGTACTCCCCAAATCTGGCCTTTATAGAGGAGTGGCAAGAAGACAGCCATTGTTGAAAGAAAGACATAAAAAGTCCTGTTTGGAGTTGGCCACAAGCCATGTGGAGGGCCACAGCAAACATGTGGAAGAAGGTGCTCTGGTCAGATAAGACCAAAGTTGAACTTTTTGGCCTAAATGCAAAGCGTTATGTGAGGCAGAAAAGAAACACTGCTCATCATCCTGAACACACCATTCCCATTGTGAAACATGGTGGTGGCAGCATCTGATGTGGGGATGCTTTTCTTCAGCAGGGACAGGGAAGCTGGTCAGAGTTGATGGAAAGATAGATGAAGCTAAATACAGGGCAATCCTGAAAGAAAACCTGTTGGAGGCTGCAAAAGACTTGAGGCTGGGAAAGAGATTCTACCTTTGAACCCGAGTCGCGAAGCGCAACAATTTGCGCATATGGGTGCCGGCGCCTTAACCCACTACACCACAGCACCGACCTACAATATTTTTTATATTTTTAAAAAATAGTTATTGTCCTACACTGTTTTAGCATTACAGTGAAAAAAAATAATAAACTGCCCCGTTCCTAATTTTGATTAATCTGCATTACAGATCCAAGAGCTTTATACATCCAGCACCAGTTTTAAAGACTTAAACTCTCTTTCCTCTCTCAGACCATCTGAAGAACGAAGAGGAGCTGTTAGAGGAGCGGCGAATCCTGGCTGAGATGTTGGATGTTGTAGAGCAGAGAGACGCTCTAGTGGCTCTGCTAGAGGAGCAAAGATTGAAGGAGAGAGAGGAGGACAATGACCTGGAGGCGGCCATGCTGTCTAAGGGCTTCAGTCTGCATTGGGTTTAAAACACAAACTCACACACGTAGACAAAAACTTCCATTGTTTAGAAGTTTATTAAGTAAAAAATTACTAAAAGAAAAATATTCTGTATTATCGAAACACTGTATTATCGAGTGTACAACTTGTATATTATGTAAAGTTTAAAAAAATTCGTCTCTTAATAATGCAAAGGGCCAATAAAATGTCTGTAAATCAGAAATAAGATGGCGTTCAGGAAATACGTATTATGCTAACTGCACTACGATAATATGCATCTGTAAACCTCAAATGCTGCACTAGCTTCTTTTTCTTATTATATTTTTATTATATTTACTTAATACATGAAGTGAGAAGCGGAGATTTTTTAAGCGTATCGCCTGAGTATATATTTTTGTTGAACGACTTTTAAAAAGCTCAAGAAAAGGATTTTGATTTTAAAGCCTGTGTGAGACACAAGAACAAACAGCTGTGTACAGTTTATATATTATTTATTACAGCATTTTATTGGTTAATCTGATTTATTTGGCTAGCTTTCATGCTGTAACCTAACACCATAAAAAAAAACAAAGCATCACTAATGCAACTGCTGTCTGTAAGAATGTTTCATTTTGCTAAATAAAATTGATCACGGAGGTGTGTTTACTTTAAAAAAAAAAGGAATTCTAAGAATTTGTTTTATTGCTCAAGCATTTTAACATTTGGGACTATGATCAGATGGACATTTTTACATTTATTAGGACTTTCAATCAGTTTAATACATTTAAAGGACAACTTTAATAAGTGATTATAATAAGAATTTTAAAACATAACGTTTTAATAATATTCTATTAATAGGGTGTTTTGCTGTATTTAAGGTATGTGCCTGTGAGATTCAGAAATGTTGTATGGTTTAGAGAAAGTGGCACTGAGGAAGAGACAGGAGACAGAGTTGGAAATGTTGAGGTTTTCTTTAGGAGTGACGAGAATGGACAGAATTGGGACCTCAAAGGGACGTCTTATGTTGGACGTTTGATTGAGATGGTTTGGACGTGTGCAGAGGAGGAAGAGTGGAAATATCAGTGGGAGGATGTTGAACATGAAGCTGGTAAAGAGGAAGGCCAAAGAGGAGGTATAGTATATAAATGTGATAAATGACGACATGAGTGTGTGTGTGTGTGAGTAAAGAAGATGCAGATAATAAAACAAGATGGAGGCAGGCGATTCGCTAAGACGATCCCGGAAGAAAACAGCCAAAAGAATATTTCGGACAATAATATATGAAGTACAGTTACACCAAGTGGTAGTGCAGTGGTTAAGATGTTGGACTGCTAATTGGAGGATCAGAGTTCGATTCCCAGCAACACTAAGTTGCCACCACTGGGCCCCTGACCAAATCCCTTTATCTCCAAGTGCTCAGCTGTATAACAGGGATAAATGTAAGTTGCTCTGGATAAAAACATCTGCAAAATGACATAAATTTGAGATTCAAAAGTTTGAAATACATAAATTCTGTATTGTAGAATCATATTGTGCAACTTTTACCCGTTTAGTCAATTTTGTGATAAATACTTTCTTCTAACATTTAAGATTTTGTAATATTAATATATATTTAAAATATGTAAGAATTTATTATAGCCATAGTTCTAACCACTAAACACAGGATAACTTAAACTTTGTTATTTGCGATGTTTATGGTTGTAACTCGAGATCAGATAATAAGTCTCTGTTTTCTCAAATAACCTCAGAGTTGAAAGAAACACATGTAAGTTACCCAGACTCTTTTATGATTGTAGGTGGTGACTTTTAATGAATGTGTCGGACAGATTTCCTCCCAGAGAAAGCAGTGGACTATTTAAATAGTAACATTTTATTATTATGTGTAGATCGTTCTTTTTTACAAATTCATTGCGATTTCACCCTGATTTATATGAATTCTCTTGGTCTAATAGAAATAGGACCTCCCAAATTAAGAATTGACCTCTGTTTGCTTTCTTCTTCAGCGCTTCAATTTGTAAAAGAAATCTCTCATTCATTCTCTCTTCTCTCACATCATAAACTAATAACTAAGTTTAAAATTGTGTAGCAGCACTGATAAAGTTCCAAGATGCGGTGGTTATTAAAAATTTAATAATTCACTTTTAATTGATAGTATTAAAAACTTACTTTTAGATATATTCCCTAAAATACAGAGGACAATTATGAAGTAATCAATTATAAGGCTAGACAGATTGCTGTGAGAATGAGGAAGGATTTAAAGGCCTCTAAAAAAAATAAAATAAATGTCCTGTTATGTAAAATAAATACTTTATTACAGAAAAATATCCGAGGAGAAAGAATTGTGTTCGAGAGAGCTGAATCTTGAAATTAATGAAGCTTCTAGAGGGGTTTTGTTTAGATCTACAGTGAAATGGCTGGAGGAACGCAGGAGAAAGCAATTCTAGTTATTTTTTTGCCTTAGAGAAGAGGAATCGCAGGAGGAATTTATTAGCTGCTCTTAACATCAATGATGTCAAATGTACAGATCCAAAATTAATTTCTACTTTTGTTACTTTTTACTTTTTAGAGCTTTTTCCTATTCAGCTTCTTAACTTTGGAATGGCCTATCTGACAATATTCCATAATATTATACTTCAGTATTATCCCATAATATTATACTTCAGTATTAAAGCTGATTGAAGGCACATTATTATCAGCTAGTGCAACAATATTATAAACAGCAACCATACCCATTCAGAGATTGTGCCAGAACTGGTAGAACTTCAAGGAGAAGATGCCAACCCTGCGAGGATCCGAAGGCAGAAGGATCACTCTGCTCCACTGGCCCAAGGCTACAATTTACATTACATTTGATCATTACAATATGCTGTAATTAATAATAACATGTGGTGTCACCCAGATAAGGATGGGTTCCCTATTAAGTCTGGTTCCTTATCAAAGTTTCTTCCTACTTCACCTCAGGGAGTTTTTTCCTTGCCACAGTCGCCTCCGGCTTGCTCATTAGGGACAAACCTACACTTTTCACTGTTACTGAAGTCTGTGTAAAGCTGCTTTGAGACAATGTCTGTTGTTAAAAGCTCTATACAAATAAAATTGAATTAAATTCAATTGAATTTTGTTTATATGTAAAATCAACTCTTCAACGCCATTCAGAGAACTTTAAACAATTTTTGTATGATTACGGGCTAAAGCTAAATTTGTTTAACTGTGAGATAATGTCACTGCATAAATGTGATGACATGTTAATTAATGGTATTCCAGTTAAAGACTCAAAAAACCTGCCAAAAAAATGAGTAGCCAGCCAGCAACTTAATTTTTCTAAGAGAATGAAGACTCGAAATATTTTAAATCTTTGGCTCCAAAGAGACCTTTCTCTCTATGGTAGAGTTCTTCTCTCCAAAGCAGAAGGTATTTCTTGTTTTGTCTATCCTTTACTTTTTAATATGTTAATGATTGCACTGTTAAATCTGTCAATAAACTTTTTCTCGACTTTACATGGAAAAACAGGTCTTATAAACTTGATCTCTAATTGTAGAAGTGATGGAGGACTTGAAGCTATAAACTTCTATAATGCTGTTTTCACATTTTAATTAAACTGGCTAAAAAGGTGTTTAACAAATCCACATTCTGTATGCTTCTTTATACCTAAATATATCTTTAATAAAATTAAAGGCCTTCCTTTTATTTTAAACTGCAATTATGTGCATAATAAACTGCAGGTTAAATTAGCAAATTTTCGTTACCAGACTCATTTTGCTTGGAAGTCGGGTTAATGTACGTCACCACGTAAAAACTTTTTTGTGGAATAATATAGATATAACTGTTAAGAACAAGTTTAGCCTTCTTACAAATAGGTTTTATAAGGGTTTAATTGATATTTTCTCTTAATTTAAAGATTTGGGTGATATTTTATCCCATGATTGTCCATGACTTTCCTATCCCTTTCGAAGAATATAATGCCGTTCTTAGAACTGTTCCCTCAGGTCTTTGGCGTTCTTGTCAAGGGCCATATATTATACACCCAGAAAGATATAAAGGAGCCGGCTTTGTTGCTGGACGGAATTAGCATTTATGACAGGAAAAGTACTAATACAAATGTATGCTAGATTTTTTACAAGAGAGACAGTATTGTTCCTCGAGGTAGATCTGCATTAATTGATAATATTAACTGAAGAAGAGTGTCGGTTTTTGCCTCATAAATATTTTCCTCCAAATAAGACAAAGGAAGTTCACTTTAAAATTGTGCATAAACTTTATCCAGCTAACTCAACTATATCCAAATATATTGATATTTCTAATACTTGCGTATTTTGTGGCAATGAAGAAACGTTAATGCATTATTTTTTTTCTTGTGAAATTTTGCTTTGTTGTGTATTCCTCATTTACACCGCCCACCTGCACAGATTGAAGAGATTTATTATTTCTCTAACTCTTGCAACCAATCTAAAGAATATATTTTAAACTTTATTTTGTACGGCAAATTCTTTATCCATTAACAAAAATGTATTCCTACTTTTTTCTCAGAAAAATTCACTGACTCACTGCTCAGATCCTTTTGTTTGGATAGCAATGAAAAAAAAATGTGTTCGCCTTCTTGGAATCATATCAAAAATTCACTTCTATTAATTGATTAGGTTTAGATGGTTTCCCTTCAGTGCTCCTGCATTATTATAATATGTAATGGGGTTTTTTGTTCTTTTATTTATTTTTACTTTGTTCGCGCTTATTTTTAAATTAAATGCACAGACTATTCTTGTAATTTTTAAAAATAAAGAAATAATAATAAAAAAACCACTATTAGCTTTTACAATTTTCAAGGTTCAAGGAGTTTTATTGTCATTTCAGCCATATATAGCAGAATGCAGAACACAGTGAGATGAAATAACGTTTCTCCAGGACCCCCTGGTGCTACACAAAACATAGAATTTACAAAACAACAAAGAGCCACTAAACAGGATAGACATAAAGTGCATGTCAGTGCAGAAAAAAAAACAGACAGTGCGATAAAATACAAACATAACAAGGACAGTGCAAAAAGACAACAAAGGACGGGACATAACGGAATAGCACCAACCATACTGTAGACGAGGTAGAACGAAATGTGCAAATTACAACGGTACTGTGCAAATAGCATTGTAAAGTGAGTAAGGTGACTATAGTATTTTAAGTGACTATAGTATTTTAAAAATTACACTGCTCAAAAAAAATAAAGGGAACACTAAAATAACACATCTTAGATCTGAATGAATAAAAATATTCTTATTAAATACTTTGTTCTTTACATAGTTGAATGTGCTGACAACAAAAAAGTCACACAAATTATCAATGAAAATCAAATTTTTTACCCATGGAGGTCTGGATTTGGAGTCACACTCAAAATTGGAGTGGAAAAAAAACACACTACAGGCTGAGCCAACTTTGATGTAATGTCCTTAAAACAAGTCAAAATGAGGCTCAGTAGTGTGTGTGTGGCCTCCACGTGCCTGTATGACCTCCCTACAATGCCTGGGCATGCTCCTGATGAGGTGGCGGATGGTCTCCTGAGGGATCTCCTCCCAGACCTGGACTAAAGCATCCACCAACTCCTGGACAGTCTGTGGTGCTGCAACGTGGCGTTGGTGGATGGATGGAGCGAGACATGATGTCCCAGATGTGCTCAATTGGATTCAGGTCTGGGAAATGGGCGGGCCAGTCCATAGCATCAATGCCTTCGTCTTGCAGGAACTGCTGACACACTCCGGCCACATGAGGTCTAGCATTGTCTTGCATTAGGAGGAACCCAGGGGCAACCGCACCGGCATATGGTCTCACAAGGGGTCTGAGGATCTCATCTCGGTACCTAATGTTAGTCAGGCTACCTCTGGCGAGCACATGGAGGGCTGTGCGGCCCTCCAAAGAAATGCCACCCCACACCATTACTGACCCACTGCCAAACCGGTCATGCAGGCAGCAGAACGTTCTCCACGGCGTCTCCAGACTCTGTCACGTCTGTCACATGTGCTCAGTGTGAACCTGCTTTCATCTGTGGAGAGCACAGGGCGCCAGTGGCGAATTTGCCAATCTTGGTGTTCTCTGGCAAATGCCAAACGTCCTGCACGGTGTTGGGCTGTAAGCACAACCCCCACCTGTGGACGTCGGGCCCTCATACCACCCTCATGGAGTCTGTTTCTGACCGTTTGAGCAGACACATGCACATTTGTGGCCTGCTGGAGGTCATTTTGCAGGGCTCTGGCAGTGCTCCTCCTGTTCCTCCTTGCACAAAGGCGGAGGTAGCGGTCCTGCTGCTGGGTTGTTGCCCTCCTACGGCCTCCTCCACGTCTCCCGCTGTCTCCTGGTAGCGCCTCCATGCTCTGGACACTATGCTGACAGACACAGCAAACCTTCTTGCCACAGCTCGCATTGATGTGCCATCCTGGATGAGCTGCACTACCTGAGCCACTTGTGTGGGTTGTAGACTCTGTCTCATGCTACCACTAGAGTGAAAGCACCACCAGCATTCAAAAGTGACCAAAACATCAGCCAGAAAGCAGAGGAACTGAGAAGTGGTCTGTGGTCACCACCTGCAGAACCACTCCTTTATTGGGGGTGTCTTGCTAATTGCCTATAATTTCCACCTGTTGTCTATTCCATTTGCACAACAGCATGTGCAATTGATTGTCAATCAGTGTTGCTTCCTAAGTGGGCAGTTTGATTTCACAGAAGTGTGATTGACTTGGAGTTACATTGTGTTGTTTAAGTGTTCCCTTTATTTTTTTGAGCAGTGTATTTTAAAGTGACTGTGCTTACAAAAAATGTTTGAGTGTGTGCGTATATGTGGGTTGAGGTAGTTCAGTTCAGTGTGTTGAGAAGACATTTTAACATTTTGCCTAGCTTTGCTATGAAATGGATACAATTTGGTTTATTATTATTTTTAAATATTTTAATGTTTCTTAAATGGATTTTATTTTTTTTTTTTTATTGTTGTAAAGAGATTTTCAATTGTTAAAAATAAGTTATTTTCCATTACTTTTCCTTAAAACCGTTAACTTCCTAACTCTCCTTTACTTTATTCATGATTTATTTGTTACGGAATTTCTTATACCTTTAAACTTATGAACTT
Organism: Bagarius yarrelli; assembly: GCA_005784505.1. NCBI lineage: Eukaryota > Metazoa > Chordata > Actinopteri > Siluriformes > Sisoridae > Bagarius > Bagarius yarrelli. The sequence continues at coordinate 7,980,423 of VCAZ01000001.1, forward strand.
TATTCTTGAATAATTACTTAGAATTAATTATTATTTATTTTTATTTCACACAAATTCTGAAGCAAAAGCTCTACCGGAAACTGGGAATCTCTGTATAAAGGATGGCTCACGCGACCGGAAGTGCCCGGATGTGGCTAGATTTCTCCCTTTCTCCTTTCTCTCCTCCCATCTTTGGATAGTCACCGCCTCTTTCCATCTTTTCCAGCCTTTTTTTTCTGTTTCCGTTCTTGTTGCGCGAGAGAAAAATGGACACCAGTTGAGCGTTACAAGTTTACAACTGTTTGTTTTCAAGTTTAACCGGTGACTAAACGAGAATACTTTATGCGCGCGTGCGAGTGTGGGACATGAAGCACGGAGTGTCTTTAAACTTCAAAGAGAAAAAGAGACAAACTCGTTAAAACTAATCACCGGAGTCCGCAAAACACAGAACAGCAACTTTTAAGGATTTTTATTTTTAGAAAGATTGCAAACAGGTGAGTGAGAAAGTTGTACTTTAAATTCGCAATGATTTTGCTTATATATTTACACTTAAAAAAGCAAAACGCACGCGTGCCAACGTTCTTGGCTTCACTATATATATATATATTAATAAGCACTCATTTCTCCATCAAATCTTTCTCCATTATTCAATCTATTTTTATTTAATCATTAATTAAATACATTCAAAAATGCAGGATGTTGCAGCTGCCAAAAAAAAGCGCTGCTGCATTCCTTATTAATGATGCACTTTTAATTTGCATCCAAATCCTGACTAATGTTTTTAATCTATAATAAAAATAACCCCAAGATAGTTTTTACAGCTTTATTTTAAGGAAAAGTGTCTAATGCATGCTTAAAAAGGTGTACAGGTCATTTGCATAAAGATGCTAATAATTTGCATATCAAGACCTGTTATTTACATGTTATTACATCATATGTTTCAGCGGACATTGCTGATGTCCTTTACTTTTTAATAACATTTTAAAAACATTTAAACATTACATATTTGTAACATAGATGCGTAAAAATCTAAAAAAAAAAAAATAATAAATTAACGTAAAAGATATTTTTGTTTGTGGTTGATTTTCATTATTTTTATACATTTTTATTTTAGAAAGAAAGAACATAAAAATAATTCTAACAAAAAAAAACAATTCCTAACATTCTGAACTACCAGAATATTAAGAATAGAATATACACTAGACACTAATTTGTAGTGTAATGCTTTATTCGCCGATATGTTAAATAAAAAAAAATACACAATTACAAAATACAATTACAGCACATTAATTATTTTACCTGGAAGTCGTAAAACTGTGAATAAAACATTGGATCTAATATCACAAAAACAATAAAATCTCAGTTCAAAAATTCTCTGTTGATCTATTCTAAGGACCAAAATAATACACGTTAAAAATAAGTTACCGGTCTATTTTTACAAAAATGTAGGGATGTGTTTGATGAGCGAGATTTTTTCCCTGTCTTCATATTCAGGATCCAATTATAGACAAATTAAAAAAAAATTTTGTGTGATTCGACACGACCTGTTGGGAAGTAGCGTATTAGACTTTATGAGAGTGCGACTGTTCACACACCCCGCTGCGTATCTGATCTGGGACACGCACTATAGTTGAGAAATCAAAGGAAAACTGTCTATCAGTCAATATATAGAGAAAATTTTCAAAAGACTAGAACAGAAACAGATTTTTGGGAAGGTGTGAATGTTTAAAAAGGTTTTTTCACAACAAATCGACTGTTCTAGAATGTTTTGGAAAGCTGAAGGTCCGGAGAATGAAAAGAATCTCCTTCTCCTTTCGTCTGTTCCCTTTTAGGGGTCGTCACAGCGAATCATCTGTCTCCATCTAACCTTATTCGCTACATCCTCTTTACTCACAGCCACTAACTTCATGTCCTTGTTTATCGCATCCATATACCTCCTCTTTGGTCTTCCTCTTTGCCTTCTGCCTGGTAGCTTTATTTCTAACATCCTCCTACCAATATATTCACTATCAGTCCTTCTGTACATGTCCAAACCACCTCAATCTGGCTTCCCTGACTTTTCCCCAAAACCTCTAACATGAGCCGTCCCTCTGAGGAGAATGAAAAGAGTAATGACACTTATACACTTGTCTGTTTAATGTGGCTTGTTCTGATTTGTCACTCCAGAGGAAGACCTTACTTATACAAAGCAACCATAAGTTGTGTCATGGTCCTCAGTTTGGAAAACCTGAGAATGAATTTAAAGCTAAATGAAGACAAAAACAAGCGTTTGACATGCCCAGAAACGTGATTATAGTACCCACTGACTCATTGTTGGAAAAAATAAAGTAGAAAAAAGTTCCAGGATTAATATTAGAAATTAACTAAACAATTTCTAATATTAATCCTGGAACTTTTTTCTTTGTTTGATATTATTTGTTCTGTAAAGCTGCTTTGAGACAGCGTCCATTTGTTGTCCAAAGTTCTATACAAATAATGAAGTGAATTGAATTTGGTTGGTGATAAAATTAATAGTAATCGGTTATTGTTTGTTGGAGACAAATGATTGGTTGTTGGTGAAAGTAGTGATCAGTGATTGGTCATCGGTAACCTCTCAGATTACAGAGAAGTGTATTAAGTATCTTCTCTTCTCTGTTCCGGTGCATTGGTGATAAAGGCACTGGCTCGACTTCAATGCCTGCCTCTTCGTGGAGGACTTCGATTAGCACTGTTTTATCAAAAAAATAATAAATATTATACTGTATAAAATCCCCAAAGTGTTATTATTTAAACAAAATAAAAGTAAATCACCCTCCAAACTCACCCCTGCCACCCGTCAGACAACATCAGTGGGCGTTGGAAATCTGCCTCGGGGGATGTTTGAACATTGATGGTGGGCACTAAAGAAACGGGTGTGTGTTAAGCAGTTCTCTGTGAAAGTTTGCCAAGTTTCCCCGATACATTAATCGTGCATCTGAAGAAAAAATGCAGTGAATATAACATGCCTCATCTTCTGTATGGATTTATTACCTTTACCTTTTATCACCAGCTATAAAAATGTAGCCAGTCAACAGACACGGTGTCCTCACTAATTTACTTACAAACTGAGGACTTGTATAATTTTTGTTCGGTATTTTACGCTAAACCGCTGCTGTTTGTTACTTTCTGTAAATGTAAAAGTCTTTATTTGTCACATAGACTTTACAGCACAGTGAAGTTTCTTGGCATATCCCATCTTAGTAGGTTGGGGTCAGAGCACAGGGTCAGCTATGACATAGCGCCCCTGGAGCAGAGAAGGGTTAAGGGTCTTGCTCAGGGACCCGACAGTGGCCACTACCGACGGTTTTTTTTTGTTCCCAAAGAATATTTACCACCTGTTACTCATTACAAATAAGGGGTCCGATTAAACAATGGCCTTTAAAACAGAAAAATATCCAGATTGCGTGTGAGCTGGAACATATGGGGGTCAGTAAGGGGTTTCGACTTGACTTAGGGTAGCATTTTCTTTTCTCTATGTATTATTATTATTTTTTTTTATTCAAGTCGTTAGTCATCAAATTAGTTCAACTCAGCGGTTGCCTTTCCTACACTATCTCCTCATATGTGCGTTTTTTTTCTCTCGTGTAACCTTCTAACGATACTTGGGTTTTCCTCGTCAAACTGACGAGGCGTTGGTCTCTTCTGTCGACTACCACTGAACCGACATATTTAATTCTTCTTAGCCGTTTATCTGTTGTCCTTTATCCATCGGCTTTTCAAAATGGAAGCGCACAGCCCAATTCCCATTTACAACCATTTTCAACATCGTCCCTTGCTGGAGACTGTAAAGCACTTCTGTCTGTCGATCAGGATAAAGGCAAATGGAAACGTTCCTGACAGTCCAGTCAGGCTTCACACAGTGATGGTGAGTGGAGTAAACCTGCTCTCTCAGCATGTACGTTAAACAGCTGTTGGTAAAAAAGAAACCTATAAAGCATGAGACATTTAGAAAGTCTCTAGATCTGTTGTTGGGCTGTTGAAGATAAAGTTTCCACTTTTGAGCAAAAAGGCACTAAAGTTAGCCACAGTGTCGGCTACTCTGATTGTATCTGTGTGTGTTTGTGTGTGTGTGTGGGAGGTTAATAACACATGAGTCATAAGTTCAGCTTTTTTGGCAGAAATGATTGCGGTCTACAGTTAACAGCCCCTTAACAGAGAAAAGTTTCACTCTTTTATTTAGAAGCAGGTTTATAACGCTGCTTTTTACCCGTAGTCATAAAACCCTGCAGTAGAGCTGGACAATTAGTCAATATCAATATATATCGCGATAGAACTTTTTCCAATAATGGTGTTATGGTTTTTAAACACACATTTCCGGTATTTCAATATACATCACAGCATTTATCGCTGAGTGACGTTCAGGGCACAGCTGAAAATGCAACTTCATATGAATTTAAAATAAATATGCTATGGTTTTTTTTTTTTCTGGCCTAGGTTTTTTTCCTCGCTTTACACTTCTACACTTCTGGCATCTTTTTTTGCACTGAAACTCGACTTAAGCTTTGCAAGTCTGTAAACAGCAATTTGCAAGCAAAAACAGTGGTGTTAAAAACTGCAAAACAGATTTAGTCTGAAAAATACGGCCCTGTGTGTAAAATAAAGCTGTTGCAAAGGTGTAAATGAGGTGTTGTGCTGGCAGGGCATAAATTTTCCTGAAATAATCCGATATGCACTGCAGCGTCTTTCATTGACTCGGGCTTTCACTTACTGGAGTTTGCAAGCGTGAGTGGGAAGGCGGGACTTATTTCTTCTAACCAATCAAACTGGGTTCTTGTTGACTGCGTTTTTTATTATCTGATTGACTCAATAACACGAAAGGAATACATAACTTCAGCTTAGAGCCAGACGGCGGCAGGCAGGAATTACTATTAATGCACTGCACAAGCAGACAAATATATTTGTGAGATTTGTGAGACTTAATATAGATCCACGTTTATTTAACTATGTTTTATGGTTAATTGATTACCACTGGCTGAACTGTAGTAAAACCATAAGGGCTGGTATAGCATCTATGTAGCAGAAATAGATAGATAGATAGATAGACAGACAGACAGACAGACAGACAGACAGACAGAGGGCTGAACTGTAGTAAAACCATAAGGGCTGGTATAGCATCTATGTAGAAATATAGACAGACAGACAGACAGACAGACAGAGGGCTGAACTGTAGTAAAACCATAAGGGCTGGTATAGCATCTATGTAGAGATAGATAGATAGACAGACAGACGGACAGACAGACAGATAGATAGATAGACAGACAGACAGACAGAGGGCTGAACTGTAGTAAAACCATAAGGGCTGGTATAGCATCTATGTAGAAATGATAGATTATATATCTGTTTACTCCAGTAAACAGTCCCACCGTCCTCCTGGTGGGACACTGCGTTCCATGAGCGAAATTTTTGTGCTGTACGGCAATTAAAAAAGAAAAAAGCGAAACATGTTGCGTACATTTACAAAACTGAAACAAAAACTTACCTCTAAAAGTCATTAATCCATAAAGTTCCAACCAAAATCATGTGGTTACTTAGTAAAAGATAAAAAAAAAAAAATGCTATTTAGTGGAAAATGAAATTCAGACTTATTTCTCTGTTCCTAAACATCCACGAATGTTGGAGACGCTAAAATCAGAACTTGAGTCTGAATCGTGACATCTGTGCTAACAGATCAAACCTAGCAGGAGGTGGATAAAATTGATTCTGTCTTTGTATAAGTATCAATAACCGTAATTTCACTTGTAAAGATCCAATCAGAAATATCCACATAAAAAGATCCACTTATAAAGAGCCATGTTTGATTGTTAAACATGTAAGAAGTTTGAGTAACATCGTCAGTTATTTTTCTGCCAAAGCATTAACTTGAGTGTTTTATTCTACATTATACATTACGTAACATATGTGTGTGTGTGTGTGTGTGTGTGCGCCGACATTCTGGAGGACAGATGATCTGTGTTGACTGTGTTATAAAACCAAATAACTAATGTAAGCGCTTTATACTCAAGAGAATGGCTTCAAAGTGTGTGTGTGTGTGTGTGTGTGTGTGTGTGTGTGTGTGTGAATTCAAATGCACCGAGAGTTAAAAAAACTCATGAAAGGTTTATCTGGTCTCTTGCACACACACACGTCATCTGTTTTACTCTTCAGACAATAAGAGAGAAAGGTAAACTGGTAAAAGATATAGCCTGAGGTGTGTGTGTGTGTGTGTGTGTGTGTGTGTGAAGTAACCTTTATCTATATAGTGCTTTTAATAATCAAGATTGATTCCAAAAAGCTTTACAGAATCACATAAATATCGATAAATTAAGAGTCTCCAACTAAGCAAGCCAGAGGCAACAGTGGCAAGGAACCAAAGCTCCATCGGTGACAGAATGGAGGGAAAAAATGTGAATGTGAATGTGTGTGTGGGGTGGTGGGGGTGGGGGGTTCAGACAAACCAGTAGGTTATTGCATACTGCAGTGAAGTTTCCATGGTCTTGTCCGGATGGCTGTCTAGAAGACAAGATCATCACTGTGAAACTGCCTTATTGTCTCCAAATGCTAATCCACCAACTTGGCTGGCGGCGACAGCGAACTCGGAATAACAAAGAAAGTGTACACTGCTGGAAGAGATTACGGTGCACCTGAGAATGATGCATGATGGGAGTAAATGTTTGGTAGATCCTGTTTTACTTGGTAATGAAACATAAGGCATGATTTTGATGTGTCTAGTTTGTCCGGCATGCCCACACAAACGCACATCACACACAGTCAGATGTTTTAAAGATGTTTTGTGCAGCTGCACAAAAACAAAGCAATTTAGGCTCTGTTCACGAATCGCAGGTTAACTGCTCCTGGCAGTCTGGAACAAAACCCTGTTTGTTTGTTTGTTTGTTTGTTTTGCTTCCTGCTGCCTGGTCGATTTAAGGTCAGATCACTTTCTTATAGGAATCAAACCGCACTAGAGTTTGAACTAGATCGCGGTGGTCAGGTTTACTCAGACTCTCCTAATAATGCTGTTTTGTTCGAAAGCGTAATCTTTAAATCTGATTTCCCGAGTCATTTTGAGGCTCAGTGACAATTCGTAGCTACCCCAGCTGTAAGAGATCTTAATTAATATTCTCACTGATGAATCATGCGTTTTAAAAACCACTCCAATATCCTGTTATAAGAAACGACCCATTAAACCCGGACTTGTGCGATTTTTTATATCTTTTTGCGATTGTTGCTTGTCAGACCGTACGAACACGATCCCTGTGTCACACTGTAGAACATCTTTATCCACACCACCAACAGGCCAAAATACGTTCACAAAACTGTAAGAAAAACAAATAAAGCTATAGTTTCAAGAAGTATGACTCCGGCAAAAACTCCGCACGACACGTAAAAACAACACCCTTTCCCCTCCAATAAAGTTCTTTTTTCTGTCTCTTCCATACTCGTTTTCAAGACTCTTTTCCAAAGTTCCATGTGGTTTGAATTCTCCGCAAATTGCGTCAAAGTTTGGTGCTAGCGACGACATATCATTACAAACACTCCTTTTCCCTCCATCCCTATATGTTTCTGCAATTAGTTTTATTCTTTTTTCTGTCGAGCTTCTCCGGATATTGCTCGGTTTTCGTTAGGACGGTTTTCACCAAAATGGTTTAATCTGTTTTTGTTAAACTAAACTTTAGAACACTTTAGGTATTGGTAGAACGTTGGTAGAAAGCGAGTTCCAGCACCACCAAATTCCACTTGGTTATCCCTGGGGGAACCCTCAAGCCCTCTGGATAACCTTTGGAATCTGCCGGAATGCTGTAAATGGACTTAAAATGTAATCTGTAATGGCTGACCTGTAAACTTTTTGTGAAACTTTAGGTATGATTAAGGGATAACTTTTGCTAACTGGAAGATTGGGGTTCGAGTTCCAGCACCACCAAATTCCACTGCTGTATCCCTGGGGGAACCTCAAATGCCCTATAACCTCTGGATAAGGGAATCTGCCGAATGCTGGGAATCTGTAATCTTAAAAATATAAAATGGCCCTCAACTTTTGACCCTCAACTTTTGTGGCTAGCATTAAAAAGTTATTGTTGGCCGAATCTCCCAGTCCTTGTAGATGTTTTATTATTGTATATTTTGTTATTCTGGAAAATTTCATTCATTCATTCATTTCCTTTAACCGCTTATTCCCTAATTTGGGATCACAGGGATTTGCTGGAGTCTGCTGGAGACCCAGCCGTCTCTGAAAGGGCCAAAAGCAGGAGGGGTACACCATGGACAGGTCGCCAGTCCCTTACAGGGTCTACACACACACTCCCACTCACTCCTATGGGCAATTTAGAACAGGAAACCGAAGAAAGCCGGCGTAAACCCATGTAAGCACGGGAAGAACATGCAAACTCCACACAGAAAGGTCCCTGCCTGGAAACCGAACCCAGGCCTTGCTGTGAGGCAATCGTGCTAACCACCAAGCCACAGTGCTGCCCTCTAAAATATTTATTTTACTTATATTTATGCAATATTTTGGATTTATTCATTACTTTTATTTATTTCTTGTTGCTCAGTTCTCGATGTTGAGTGCTTATAGCCATTCATGAAGCTTTTATGTCTTGAAGTAAAACATTAAAAAGCGCTTTATGGGTTAATAGTAGAGCAAACTGTGGGAACAGACCGCAGGCAGCCAGCTGTGTTTGAGAGACACTTCAGCTGATCCCGATTTAAAAAGTTGCCTGTAATTAGTAATGGAGCAACATTGGACTTTTTTTAACTTGCCCTTCATGCTACGCAGGAAACATGATTTCTGAGGAAAAAGGGAGTGGTGGGGAAGAGCGATTATGTGCATTAAAATCTGGGCTGTTCCAGCTGTCTAAATGGCCTTGACCATTTAACCGGCAAACTACCCTGCTGATTTAACAGAGCTTTAAAAGTGTCTTTATCTGTATTCACTGGGATTATAAAACACAGCAAAAATATTAGAGGAAAAGGACATTAATTATGCATTTATTCAGTCCTTCCAGGAATTCAGGATTTTGTGCTTGCAGAAATTAATGCAAAATAAGGCTTGCAGGTTTTTTGAAATGACAGCAGATTTAAGCCACAACCAAAATGTAGGATTAGAAAAAAGCACATTTAACCAAAGCTTTCTCCGATTCTCGTGCATTCAACATGAATACAGCTCTTAAAAAATCATTCCAAATGTGTGTATTGACTGGTTGGGGTTTTAAAGAAGAATTTTATAAATAATGCAGCAAAATCTAATAGAAATCTGAGTAAAATCTTGGAGGTAATAATAATAGTCAAATTCTATAAAACATTGTTCGCTTTAATTTCACCAAAACACTTTGATGTCTCCATCCCTGGATTCTGATTGGTTGGATTCTGGTAAATAAATTTCTGTAACCCCAGATGTTAGGACAGCATTGTTTTTCCTTATTATTCTCTCGTTTTTATAGTAACTTTTCACAAATTTATAGGTCATTGTTTCACAGTAACATAATAAGCTAAATTTTTTTTTTTTTTTTAACTTTAGAAAAGTGATAAATGGCGGAGGTAACAGATTATTGGTGCTAAAATAAGTGATAACAATAATAAGTGATAATAAATTTAAACTTTATTAAAATTAAACAAAAATTGGGAGTCGCTCAATAAGAAAACAAATATTAGCAAACTGATGTGTTAAAAAGATTAAATCATCAAAAGAATGTCCCAGATTTTTTATTTCTTACAAAGATGGTACAAGCTAACTAGTTATTAGCAGACCGATGTTAGCTGTAATATTATTGTTATCTTGCTATCAGCTGGAAAAAAATATTTAGAAAAATTTTTTTTAGAAAAATGTCTGTGTTTTTCTCCATTAAATTTAAAAATATAGCCTGTAAATTTTTTTTTAAACCAGTTTAAGTGAATATTCCTACCTAAACTATGTTTAAATAAATGTTTAAGCAGCATAACCAACCAAACAGATCATTATATCTAGGTAGCCGAAACTGTTCATAGAGTTCATTTCTACATTTTTCACAACAGATTTTAAGGCTTGTGAACAGTAAACTGTTAAAAAACTTCTTTTTCAGTGTTAAAGATGAATAGCATAAAAACAACATGGACAACAGCTGTTCTGTTGTTACATTATTTATGGAATATTTAGCAACAACGTAATGTCGTGCTATTTTTTTTTAATCATTTTTTTAAAGCTTCCAGCAACAAATTGAAGTAAAAAAACCGACGGCACGATATTTATTTAAAGTCCTCAGTTTCTATATGACACAAATTTTTATAAAAATGTAAACTGGTTCATTATGTATCCTATGTGCAAAATCCTCACTTGTAAACTTCAGCAAGTTTTGGGATTCTGCTGAGACAGATGTGGCCCAGCTGCTGCCAAAGATGGCTTTTTATGATCCCACCACCATTCTATGCAGGAACTTGTACCGTCCTCATCATTTTTTAAAGCTACCCAAGACCCCGGGACGGTAATCATTCCGGACTCAGATATTAAAATGGGAACAATAACTTCCACTATATGACGTTTAGTGTGAGTTAGGATTTTGATGTTCCTTCATTGTCCGTGCTGTAGGAGAGTGTGTTTTAAAATATTAATAGTGAAGACATTAAAAGGATATTTATCCCATGGTATTATGCCAGGATTTTATTCTATGTGCCTATGCAGATTTTTTAGGGCCGGCATTTTGTTCCAGCCCAAATTTTTCTTTTCATTTTGTTGCTACAGTATTGTGTCTTATGTTCCAGTCATTACTTTGTAATCGCTTTTTGTGGAAATGGTTTAATTGATTATTTTCATTGACCTATAACTGCTTATAGGTACTTGAACCTTTTAAATGGCCGCTTACAAGTCGCCCTGAAAAAAGTTGTGGAAAACGATAGCCGTTTGTGCTCCAGAGGCGTCACATGATCTGCGGTGCACTTGCGGTATTCTGAAAAGTTGAAGTGTTTTTGTCTTGCTTTTTCACAGACACGCTCGGAAAAAATAAGTGTGTTGCACTGTATGCGCATTCATACCCCTTGAACCTTTTTAACATTTTGTCACCCTACAACCACAAACTTAAATGTTTTTTAATGAGATTTTATGTTTATGTAACGGACCAGCAAGTGAAACGAAAATGATACATGGATTTAAGCAATTTGTGCATTTGTATTCAGCCCCTCTGCATCAATACTTTATAGAGCCACCTTTCACTGCAATTGCAGCTGCAAGTCTTTTGGGGTATGTCTCTACTAGCTTTGCACATCTAGAAGCTAAAATTGACTTGGCTCAGATTGGATGGGGAGCGTCTGTAAACAACATTTTTTACAGAGTCTTGCCACAGATGCTCAATGGGATTTAGGTCTGGACTTTGACTGGGCCGTTCTAACACATGAATATTGTTTGATCCAAACCATTCCATTGTATCTCTGGCTGAATGTTTAGGGTCATTGTCTTGCTGGAAGTTAAATCAAATCTCCTTGCTAGTCTCAAGTCTTTTGCAGCCTCCAACAGGTTTTCTTCCAGGATTGCCCTGTATTTAGCTCCATCCATCTTTCAATCAACTCTAACCAACTTTCCTGTCCCTGCTGAAGAAAAGCATCTCCACAGCATGATGCTGCCACCACCATGTTTTACAGTGTGGATGGTGTGTTCAGGGTAATGAGCAGTGTTAGATTTTCGCCAAAGCTTGGGAATTTTTTTGCAATCTAACCCTGCCTTAAACTTCTTAACAACTTTATCCCTCACCTGTCTGGTGAGTTCCTTGGTCTTCAGGATGCTGTTTGTTTACTAGTGTTCTCTAACAAACCTTCAAAGGCCTTCACAGAACAGATGTATTTATACTGTGACTAAATTACACACAGGTGGACTCTGTTAACTAATGACTTCTGAAACCCGTATATCATTTTCATTCCACTTCACAATTATGTGCTACTTTGTGTTGGTCTATCACATAAAATCTTAATAAAATACATTCAATTAGTTTTGTGGTTGTAAGGTGACACTTTTTTATGCATGCAAAAGATTAGATTTATTTATATATATATATATATATATTTATCTATTAATGATATATATATATATATATCTATATATATATATATATATATATAGATATATTAATATATATGTAATATATATATATATATATATATATATATATATATATAATATATATATATATATATATATATATATATATATATTATATATATATATATATATATCATAACTGCATTAAACTAAACCAAGCATCTTTATTGCTAATCATCTGTCATATTGCTTCTAGCAAAAAAAACCCAAAATAACACTGATTTCTACATCAATACAAATAGAGGGTTTGAAAGAAAAAGAAATAAAAATAGTGTTCAAATGAAAACATTCATGCGGTAATCAATGGTAAAATGGGTAATAGATAAAGAACACAAATTTTTTGCTGTTTATTCAATCAAATTAGTGGCCTTGAAATTAAAACTGTTATATAAGGTAAACAATCCCACACTTACTAAACACTGCTGTAGAAAACCAGGCTGCTTTTTACACAGATTATTATATTTCATGTACTCTGTTTGTCTACATTAAAGTTGCTTCCTACACACACACACACACACACACACACACATACTTTAGTAGAGCTACAGAGGTCTGACCCCCTGGAGATGTTCTACAGTTACATAAAGTTTTCTGACAAGAACACAGACTACCACCTTCTCACACTCCGGTCTGGAAGTGCAGCAACACCCAGGAGCATCAGGGAGACTGCAAGAGCCTATTAATTAGTAATGAGTGAGATGTGTGTTTGTGTGTGTTGTCTGGGAGTGGGTGTGTAGAGATAGAGAAGGTTTTTTTTTTTTTTTTAAGTTGGTGAATGTCACATTATATATATATATAAAAAAAAAAAAAAACAGTTAAAAACACAGCTGACCTTCAGCTCGCAACTAACATTAGAGATTCATCATAAATATTCAGTGTTGCCTATATATGCATGCTTTCATTGTGATCAATCTTCAGTGCTGTGCAGTTTGACACCTGTGTGGGTTTTTTTAAATGACACGAAACAGACCTTAGACACTAGCATAGCGGTTTAATCTTGGCGTGATATGAATAATGACAATACAACACAGGTTTATAACCCCTAACCCCTAGTTTTTATGCTCTTAACAGAGAACGCTGCTAGCAATTCCGGACCCTATGAAAGAAAATATAAGTTTGAGCCCCCTACCACACCCATTCTGCACTAAACACACTATTACATAACTGCTAATACTGTTAGTACTAATCTTTGGGGGGGCTCCGAGGTGCGTGGGCCTTTAGAATTGTCCTTAGAATCCCCCGTTAGCAGTGCCGCTGGCTCTTACACAGCAACTGTAACTGAGAAAAAAACTGCTAACTGGATGAACACTAAAATATGACTAGGGCTGCACGATATTGGACAAATCTGACATCACGATATTTTTTTTTGGAGATATACATTGCGATATGAAAACATTTCACCAGATGAGTTAAATAGCTCTATTTGGAAAGGATTCATTATTTTAGAAAATGCCATCTGCGAAAAATATAATACACAAATTATAAGCGAAGATAAATACAATAAAACAATAAAAATAAAGTGTTTTATGTTTTTGGTTTTTTTTTTTGGAGATTCAGATACGGAAAATGAATAATTGAATGTAAAATCACACTGTATAGTCTTCACCGTATATATTGAGCACAATAATTTTTGTTAAAGCTAGAAACGTGATTGTTTCTTGCGCTTGAATGCTTTAGACTTGCTTGAAATGTTCCCACAGTAACAGACATTTAAACAGTGTGCAAATGATAAACTTTTACTCGAATAGTAAACCTCACAATTAATCCCAAAATCTCCTGGGGTACAGCCCAGCTATAATCCCCACTCGACATTACACATCCTGCAGATGTTACTATTGCAGATACACAAATTGCGATGTTAATGCTGAAACCATATATTTTGCAGCTCTTACTCCAAAATAAGGAAACATTCACCAATAATTATTGGTCGAATTAAAATCGTAATTGTCACGTACATGATTATACACAGTACAACACATGGAGAAATGCTTTTCTAGAACTCTCCGAATTTAAGAAGAATTAAACGGAATCAAATTGTCGAAAATATACAATAAATAGAATTAAAAAATATAATAAAATATAAAAAAAATAAAAACATACTGTGTATTGTATAGTATGTAACATTGTATGTATATATATAAAATATACTTAAGTATTCTTAATATATTAAGTATCCTTAACTTTAAGTAACTGTAAATACACTATATTTCCAAATGTTTGTGGACACCAGCACACCCACAAGTGTGTTTTCTTTTCTCAAATTGTTGCCACAATGTCTGAGGCACACGGTGATCTAGAAGGTCTTTGTATGTTGTAGCGTTACATTTTTTCTTTACCAAGCATGACATGTCCCAGCATGACAACAACCCCTGTGCACAAAGCAGGGCAAAGCTTTAGTGATTTAGGTGGTTTTCACATTAGCACAGCTGCTCGAGTTTTGTATGCATGTGTATGAGTGCGGGTTTATGTGCCTGTCTACGTGAATGTGTGTGCAGGTTTCTGTGTGTGTGTGTTTGTGCGAGATGTGGCATTACATGTGTTTGTGCATGTGTGCGAGGAAAAGGGAAAGTGTGTTCCACCCAGAAACAGATGAAATATGGGAGTAAATCACTAGTGCTTATAAACCATCTTATCCATAATATCAGTACATTTCAGTGCTGATCTATAAAGCTGTGAGATAATTTATCATGATAAATTAAGCGATAGACCAAGTCGGAAAAGTCTTAAACTAAGTGTGTATTAAAGTCTTGATGGAGTTCTTGTCTGCCGTGATGGGAATAACTGTTATAAATACACAATGTTACTAAAGACATTACATTTTCAGTAAGAAGTAGTCATGCAAATTACTGTTATAACGCAGTTTCCGTTAAAATGCGGCGTTACTATAATTGAGCTCAGTACAGACGTTTTCATTCGAGTCAGCCAGAGGCACATACCGTCAATGTCCAAAATTGCATGCTACGTAAGTATGTACTACATCTAAGGGAGTGCGTACTTCCCAATTGCTAAATAAAGTATGCTCTATGTAGTATGGTTACAGGTGTAAATGAAATTCGGATGTACTACTGCAGTGGTTCCCAACCTAAGAAAATATTTCAGGGCTCCCCTTCACATGTAATGATATTATTGCTCTTGGTATTTCATGCATTTTGTGTTTCCAGTATTGCTAGCACTGCGACCCGAATTGGTGGGATTCTTCACCTGGGTCCAGTATGCCTGGGTCATTACTATCAGCTGCGAAAGGGAAATCAGTGAGACTCGATTGTTTTTGTGGTGGACGAATTACAAATCTTTCTATTTTTTTGGTCAATCGGGATCATTGATAAAATAAGCTAATGCAATAGGATCGTTGTCGTTAATTCTCACTGCTCAACACTTTTCAAAATATGACGTGACCCCCACAAAGCTCGCTGAGCCCCCTTTGTGGGTCCGGGCCCCCTTGTGAAGTATTCAGGATTCAGAGCGATGGCAGGATTCAGAGCGATGGCAAGTCGATATAGTTTAAAGGTAGGAAGTTTAAGAACTACTTTTCTATCGTTGAGCTGAAAGGCAAGACTGTTCATATTACGTGTAGTCCTCAAGAGGGGACTAGTGAGGGAGTAAAAGGATATCCCTCAGGTGGAGAGAGCTATCGTGGTGCACTTGTGCTCGCGTTTTCCCTGCCCCACTGAAGGTGAGAGCTCAATCCATTATGGGGATGGCCAGCGCATCAGCCGTGGCAAACAAGGCCTCATTAGCAGTCATATGTAGAGCTGAAGGTTGGGATACTCCCAATACTGCAACCTGCGAATAAAACCCGTGTCTTCTATAGCCTTGTTCGGTGCCCTCGACTCAGAGGAAGGGTAGGGAGTAGAGCTTGCCCTGAGCTTCGTAGCGCTACCTGCTCCTCAGGGACCCTACTGTCGTCACTCAACACAACTCCGAGGTGAATGACAGAAAGGGAATGTCTTGGTTATGTATGGTAACCCTTGTTCCCTGATGGAGGAAACGGAAACATTGTGTCCCTCATGCCACTGCACCGGACTGGTCTGGGGGAGTCTTCATTCAGCTCTTTAGGACAGAACTATAAGCAGAATTGCGGCTGAACTATTTATACCTGGAAGTCCAGGGCATAACCAGCTGTGCAAATTCTGATCGTCCTATTTTATTGGCCTATCAGGTATATTAGGCTCTCAAATGTGACCCCCTAGTGTTGTCATTCGACACAACGCCAGGAAACGAGGGTTACCATACATAATGACGTTATTTTATGTATTTGAACATTGTTATAAAATAAACACTTTCACTTATAATGAATTGCTTTGATAATTATGTAACTATTTACTATTTCAGTTAATAATTGGTAAGAAACAAGTAAATATTTCTAATTCCTTTTTTTTTTAAGTAATAGCCAAACACTGCTTGTGTGTATGTGTGTGTGTTTGTGTGTGCGGTGCAGCGGTGGCAAGTTTAGCCATCTTCAGCTCAGAGTGTGTCATTATCAGGACCTGCTTATGGTGGTGTTGGCATGTGTAAGCAACTAGGTGGGAGGCAGACGCTTGTTAGACAGACATAAGATACTTTAAAAAAAGTAAGTTCTAAAATCCAAAACACACACACACACACACAGTGCACACTGAGCATCTACTGTACTGCGATTTAAACTGCAGATTTCTGATCAGATTTCATCTACAGTGTGTGATGCTTTGTTTGTCTTGATTAGTTCTGAATTTTATTGTCCGAAACAGAACAGCAGCATCTAATCATGACTAAACATCTGTGTGTGTGTGTGTGTGTGTGTAAGGCCTTGATGTGGGTGGGAAAGAGTAAGATAATGAATTAAATGTCATTTACTGATAGTCTTTCACCTGTAAATGGAAACATCTGCAACATCTGCGCCTGATGTACAGTGAAAACTTAGTGACTCACCCTTTTCTAATGAGAACTCCTGGGGCGAAAACACTGAAAGAGATTGGGTCAGCATTTTACAGTGTATACACACACACACACACACACACACACACCAAGCTGCCTGGAGTACTAAGTTTGCTTGACAGGAATTTGCTTCGAAGCAATACACTTGCATCAGCACAAATGCATTACTCGCATTCAACAAGATGGACTTCCTGGAGCTTGGAAACGTAAAAATAATCGAATGTGGCTTGATGCGACTCAGATACTGACCACACCCACTGATATCTGTGATGCACAGTTTACGCATGAAAACGTGTGTACTTTGCAGCTTTGCAGTATATCCACAAATTATACAATATTAACACACAACACTCACAAAATGTAAAGAAAAACAACAACGTGTTATTTCACTAGTCTTCTATTTTATGGAATGAAGTTAAAGGTGTTTGCTGGATCTGTGTGTCTTTTTTCCTTCTTCAGTCAACCTTCTAAATTACATAATTTACTATTACAGCTTCTACCTCACAGGCTACATTGGTAATTATGTGGGGCTGAGCGATACAACAAAAATGTAATCTCAATAATTTTTTTCCATGTTTAGCGAATACAATATATATTTTCATTTTAAGGAGTGAAGCCACAAAAATGAGTGTTGACTAATTAAGTTTTAAAGTATAGTTTATTAACAAAATCAGATTAAATATTTGGTCTTAAAAAATTTAGTAAAATAAGCACAACATAATATTCCACACCTGTCCATTTGGTGTAATGAATCTGTACTTGTATTTTGAAAGCAGCTGCCATTTTGTTTGTCCTGTGTAGCATTTACCTGACATACAAATGTGTCTGGTGTTCATATTCTATCCTTTACCAAGTAACCACATAATTTATGTTGTATCATTGTGTATTATTGGCGTAATTTGTTACAGTTTTGTGACTCTGTGTTTGTTGTATCATATTGTATTCATTGTATTGTAAATAATTTGCATCATTTAATCACAAGAATCTCAGCTTTCCCAAAACATGTAACATGTTTAGCTTTTTTTTTTTTTTTTTTTTTCTGAGCGCTATACGACACAACACTTTCACTCATGGAACGCAGTGTCCCACCGGGGGGGATGGTGGAATGTTAAGGGGTTTTAATCCATATCAAAAAAAAAAAGTTTAGCGCTTATCATCAGTATAGACAGAAAATTTATGATGTCCTGATTCGAAATCATATCGTTTATCGGCCCAGCCATACAATCACATGACTCAAGGTAAAGCTGGCAAGCAACCCAAATCAAACCAAGGGGGCTAATACTTAATTGCAGTATAAATAGAGATTTTTTTGTGTAGTTTTTGTTACCCAATGTTGTAATTATGGAAAAAATTTGATTTGTTACTACATTGTAAGTTGGCATCCCTATAGGGTATATAGTTTCTACCCCCATTGTAGTGAGCATTTACACTGAATAAGAAGGCATTAAAGAGGATGGTGAGTGTGTTGTGGCGGTAAATTAAGAAAATCACCAGCAGTTTTTTTTTTAAAGATTAATAAAACATTAAAAATAGTGAATTACGTGGTGAAATGTTAGTGATGTTTGTTTATTCTGTTGGGAAAAAAAAAAGAATGATGATAAATATAGAGTTTGTAGTTTTGATAGTAAGTTAATGATCATTTTTGGATTTTTTTTTTTTTTTTTTGCTATAAATAATTTTTAAACCCCTCTGTCATTTATGGCATTTCACGGATGCCCTTATTTAGGGCGATTTACATTTATCATATTCATGAATTGAGTCGAGGGGATTAGAACCGAACCTTCTGTTCAAAAATCCAACAACTTAACGACTGTGCTAACATTGCCGTGGTGCAAGAGTGAGGCAGTGTGATTGTTTCCCCAAAAGGCCTGTTTTAAAGCTACAGTAGTTGTAGGTCTCATTTACAGCCGAAATTCTGTGACGGTTATATAAAACCAAAATATATGGTATGGCAAGTGAGTATCTGCTTATGTCTGTGAAACATAAACATTAGCACTCATTGGACAGTTACTGGATGAGCCCTGACTACATTTAACTCACGTTTGCATTGCCATTTGTTGCCATCTACTGTCTTTTTTTGTTTGTTTAACTTATTTCATGTGGATTTCATTGTTCTGGCGACTTGCCAAAAAATTTTTTTATTTTGTATCTCCCCCCCTTCTCCCTCTGGACTTGCCCTAATTCACACTACAGCAATTTCCATTTCTCTACTCAGTGGTTACGTCTGCACTGGAAACCCTTTCTGGTGTTATCCGCTAGTGTTATTAATATACAGCAATGCTCCTACCGATGTCGTACATAAAGGCAATAAAACACAGAAGTGCATAGCAAAACTTTCATTATTTTTTTTTTGCTTAACATGCTATTTTTTTTAAAGCAGCTCAACTGGTTTAACAGAACAGTGTGTGTCCTGTAGTGTAAAGATTATAAGTCGATGCATCCGCCATCTGAGGCTGGAGATAAGAACTCTGAATCTGTTTATGGATCAGAATTCTTCTAAATCAATTATTGAACAAATCCAAGTTTCATGAATCCTTTTAGTCACTTATGTCAGTAATAGCGAGAATTCGTCACACCCCTACTACTGACTCAGGTGACTCAAGATTTCTAAAACTTGGATTTGGTTTAATAACTGATTCAGAAGGATTCTGTATCAGTTATTAAACAAATCCAGATCTGACTAGTCTAGTTAGAATGCATGGATAGAAGATGCCCCGCCACATTTAAATCGTTTGTCTGGCAAAAAGATTGGCATTTAATTGTATAAATCTGATACTGCATTCAACATTGTTTGGTGTCTATATCACATTTTTTTTGTTGTAGGTCTTAATGCCTCATTCATTCTCTTTCTTTTCCTCCCCTATTGATTTCCTCCTTCCCTCTCCCTCTATCTGGTGCCCTAATTCTATCCGTTTGATTTTATTATCATTTTTTTTTTTTTAAATTTTTTTTTTAACCTTTACCTTGTTCCACCCCTTAAATCTTCAACCTTATCCGAAACTGCTTTTTACCCTTCCTTTTTATTCAGAAGGGTCTTATCAGTTATTCCAAGATCTGTTCTTTCTCCTTGGATGAAGGATTGCCCCGCCACATTTAAATCGTTTGTCTGGCAACATTGGCTGCATTTACATTGTAGGTCTTAATGCTCAATTCTGATTTGGTGACTATATCCAATTTTCATTTTTTTTTTTAAACCTTGCTTACATTATCTTTTAAAACTGACCCGTATCCGATATCTGCATTTCAACTATACACGGCGAAACAACCCAATGTGGACGTACTGACCGGAAAAGGAAGTAAAAACAGCGCAATAATCAATGAGCGCAATAAACGAAGTTATTATACATTAATTATATAACTTCAGTTTATGATCAGTTGTATAAGAGAGAAATGTAAGTCGCTCTAGATAAGGGTGTTGTTGTTAATTTACACATTTTATGTCTACCTCATCTTACAATATGGTTGGCGCTATTGCGTCATGTTCCGTTCTCTATTGTCTTTTTTGCACAGTCTTTGTAATGTTTGTGTTGTTTATTGCGCCGTCTGTTTCTGCACTGTCTGCACTAGGTTGCACACATGCACTTTATGTCTATCCTGTTTAGTGGCTCTTTGTTGTTTTGTGTAATTCTGTGTTTCTGTGTAGCACCAGGGGGTCCTGGAGAAACGTTATTTCATTTCACTGTTTACTGCATTCTGCTATATGGTTGAAATGACAATAAAACTCCTTGAACTTGAACTTGGGTGTCTACCAAATGCTGTAAATGTAACTGTACTTAGGGCTGGCGGTAGGAGAGGGGGGACGCGAGTGACATTAGACAAACCTGAGGGCGCACGTCCTAAAAGATTGAACACCCCTGCATTAGTCTACACTATTTTAACCTCCACACACCTGATAAACTGCTGCTGTGTCAGGAATGTCCAAACACACAGCACTGCTGATTTCCTCTGGTTTTGTTTATTTTGTAAAGAAAACAAAGAAAAAGTAAAGGAACTCGGATTTGTCACTCTACAGCGCTGGCTGTTATAAAAGCTCTACACAGAGATCAAATTTCTCTCCGCTCATTATTGACTATAGATTTTGTTGGAAATGTTGTTGAAGTCCAGAAGTTGAATATGACCATGAGTTTATTGTCATGGAAACATCAGGTCATCAAAGATCACTCGCTGTTGGCGAGTCTCAGGCTTTTTTTTTCATTCTCTTGCGCTTCTACTTTTACACGTCTTTGAGTCAAAAAAAAAAAATATCTTGGTTTAACATCAAAATATTTATTTATTTATTAATTTTGTGATGGCGAGTGCACAGCTTGACAGCTTGTGTGCGTTGTATGTGTGTGTGCACTACATGCTGCATGCTTTCTCCTAAAAATAGCGCACTCGCCTGAATCATTGCTTCAGGTTTGACCCGCTTTTCTCAGTATATTAACGGCCTTTTTTTTTTACAGCGGGTTGCATTGCGTTAACTGACAGAGTATAAGAGCAGGTGAAAACAGCACCCGCGACTTCATGAGCAAGCTGGTGAAACAATTCCGATGTTTTGTTGTAAGCTATTAAAGTGGCAGTGTGTTTGCAACAAGGATTTGTGCATCAGCTCAGTATCCATTAGCCATTAGATCGGATATGGGTATGTTATTAAAATTGTCCTCTTAATCTGTGCATTGATAGAGAAAAATAATACCCAGCCTGTGGGTAAATAAATAAATAGATTTATTTTTACAAGTTAAAGGAATAACAGAAATGTCTCAGACTCAGGTTAGCTTCATCTGCTGTGTTTTTGCTTCAGGGTAAATTAAAGGCGCTGTCTGTACGGAGAGATGGACAGCGGTGTGTAAAAGCACTGCACCTGATACACCAGCCTCGAGCTCATCAGGCTCATCAGGCTGGTGTATCGGACCTTTCACTCAATGACTTTTTTGTAAATTAGTAAAATGTTTAGCTTATTTTGCTTATCTATAATTGAACCACATGTTTTGCACAAAATTCTAAAAAGAAAAATTGTATTGACTTAATCAAATTGTCCATATATAATTTTGTGAGTATTTTATAAAGCCTTTTTTACTTTAATCTTTTCTATAAGTCATGCCCCATGTGTTTTGGTACAGTAAAAGTCTTTGCACACCGAGTCCGAAATTTTTACACATTAAAAAAATAAATATGACGTTGTGTCAATCACTTTTACACACTGCCTCTGAAACTCTCGTCCATCATAAAAAATGTGATTATTTTGTTTTCTATTGGTAGTAATCATTTCGAGAGGTGTTTTGACAATTCAGAGCCACCGCACAAACCAAAGCCAAATTCCAGGAATGGGGAACCACCGCTGTAGCCTGTTGTATAATGGTTTCAGTGCCCAGGGTGAATTTTTACAATCCCACAGTTGTCCATATGTCCATAACTTAGACATACTGCCAGTCTTCCCTCAGGATCAGAAATTGGTGGTCTTCAGTATTGATATATGGCTTCAGTCGTAACTGGTATTAAAAAAATGTAAATGCAACTCTGCTTCTGCTGGCAGATCCACAGGAGGAGAAACAGAGGAAATAGTTAGAAGATAGACAGAAGAGTAAGAGCAAGTGGAGAGACAGAGGGGAGAGAGGGAGACAGAGAGAGAGCAAGAAAAAGTGAGAGAGAGAAAGAGAAAGAGAAATGTGCATGAGAGAGAGAGAGAAATAGGGAGCAATGTGTGTGAGAAAGAAAAATATTTAAAAAAAAAGAGAGAAAGATAAGAGAGAGAGATTTGTGTGAGGGAGAGAGAGAGAGATAGAGAGAGAAGAAAAGAAAAGAAGAGACAGAAAAAGAGACCGTAGAGAGAGAGAGAAAGCATGAGAAGACAAGAGAGAGCAAAAAAGGAGAGAACAAGTGGAGAGAGAAAGCGAGAGATGGAAAGAAGACAAATGGAGGAAGACTGTGGAGAGAAGCAGGGAAAAGAGAGGAGACACAGCAGGTGAAAAAAGAGAGACAGAGGTAGACTGAATAGACAGCAAAGGAGAGAGGGGAGAGGGAGCAGGTGGAGAAACGAGTGAGAGCAAAAGGAGAGGAAACAGAGGAGAGCAGGAGTGAGGGGGGAGTACATCGGAAGAGACTGACAGGATAAACAGAGGGAAAGACAGAGAGAGAGAGAGAGAGAGAGAGTAGAGCACTTTCGGATGCAGAGTGTGAGGTGAGGACGGTGTATTAGTTGTGCAAAGGAGAGCTGAAGCAGCAAACTGACACGTGAAGAGCAGAACCGTTTTCTGCGTAAAGAAAAGAAAGATTCTCTGTAGCTGCTCTTCTGGAAAAAAAAGATGCAAAGCTGTGGATCAAACACTTCACATCGATTGTAACCTTTAGGATTTCCAGGATGTGTTTTAAAGTGTGTAAAGCAGTCTGATGCTGTGCAGCGCTTTATTTTCACCATGCTTGAGTGAGCGTTTGATTCACGATGGAGCGCTGTGAAAGCGGCGTATCTGTAGCCGTCCAGCCGAGTCCTTCGCTGGACAGCGCCGAGCTGGAGTTCGCACAGGCTGCTCGCCGCGGACACCGTCTGGCCGTGGGCGCTTTCTACGGCTCCCGGCGCTCCAAGGTTCAGACTCAGAGTTCCGAGGAGGGCGCAGACGTCACGGCGGCAGCGTGCGAGAAGCCAGCCAGGCAGAGCGGGGCATGTGGGGGAAAGTTTTTGGTTTTTTACCTGGACTTGTCCTTTGTTTTTTTGTTAGAGCTGGAGAAGCTGAGGATGGCGCGCGGATGTCTATGCTGTGTCAAATACATGATGTTCCTCTTCAACCTGCTCTTCTGGGTGAGTAAGAATCCTCCGGGAATTTTTTTATGTTCAATTATGTACAGAAACATCTCCTAATGAGAATCAATCTGAGTAAATTTCTACGGGGAGTTTATCTCTGAAATTTTGGAAATATTCCAAGTTGGAAATTTAACAAAAACTTTCATGCCGGGACCATGAATAAATTTCACCCCCTTTTCCCAGCCCCCAATAGCTGCAAGTCATTTAAAGGTAATAAAATGTGATGTAAATTATTTTTACATTCAGTTATCTACATATATGGTAAGTAGCCTAATAATAAGGAAGATAATTTCACAGTGGGGTCCAGTATCACCCTGACATAAAAATCCAGGGATTCACAGAAATAAAAAATTCTATGTTGAAACTAAAACCGAAAATGCTTTGTAATAATTATTTATTATTTTATAAAATAATATAGTAATTGTTAGACTTTTTAGGTAAAAACATTTATTTTGATGATAATTTAAAAAAGCACACACCAAAAAACCCCAAGTACACGATAGAACATGAGTGAAGCGTTGGTATGGGTCATAAGCAGCTTAACAGAACGGAATATCGAGGGTAGCCCTGTGATGGACTGGCGACCTGTTCAGATTGTATCCTTCCTGCCTTTTGCCCTTACTTTGCCCTAACTTTTCAGAGACAGCTGGGATAGGCTCCAGCTAATTAAGGAATAAGCGGGTAAAAGAGGATGAATAAATATTGAGGGTAGCGTCACACCGCACAGTGACTAGGGCTAGAGCCCAACCTACGCGATGTGAACACTGCTGGGTGGTGTGGTGTGGTGTGGTGCAGCATGCCATATATTTTCGGCTCACGTTTTGGTTGTACTTCTCTTTCAGAATTTTCATGAATTTCTATTTCTGCTGAATTTAGATGCCCCCGTTTACATTCCCACGCCCTTCTACATACCTGCATATTTGCTATAGAAATAAAAAGACAGTATGTGTGTGTGTGTGTGTGTGTGGGTGTTATTGTAGAATGCACAAAGCATTATTTTTTAATAATTTTTTATTTATTTTAAAAATAATTTTTAAATGTTTTTATATTTTAGCACCTATATGCCATGGATTATTTTCTGCTTAGGTTAAAAAACTCTGTGATAATATCTCTTTATCCAGGTTTCGCCAACACTGTAGCTCCTTGTCCAAAATAACACAGACATTACATGGAAAGAGATAAGACGAGATTTGAGATGAGTGACTCGAGACCAGGCTGTTTTATCTTGGCTCATTTTTCTGGTCTAATGGGGGAGGGTTTATTTACAGACGTCCCAAAGCACAGTGGGAAAATGTCTGTCAAATAAGATCCTCTCCTAATCTTGTAAAAGCCTCTCCACGCACTCCTTAAAACTAGAAACGTCTAAAAAAATAACATGCACACAGCAGGAGTGCGGCTGAAACCTATTTACTGAGGCATGCTAAGATAGCATTTTCCTAAGATGATGAATTAAATTATTAAGTACACTTTATGACCAAAAGTATTGGGACACCTGACCACCACATCCTTATGCGTTTTTTTAACATCCTATTATATTTTTCTCACTCTTACTTCAATAATAATCTTTCATTAGATTGTGGTGTGTGTCAATGGACGTTGGTCATTCAGCTACAGTAGTGTTAGTGAGATCAGACACTAATGTTGGGGTCAGGAGGTCTGGGGTGCAGTCAGTGTTCCTGTTCATTCCAAAGGTGTTTAGTATTAAGGGTTAACTCAGAGTCTGGGCTCTGTGCAGGACCGAGAGTTCTACTCCAACCAGAACACAGCATCAGGGGGTCAGGGGCTTGACAGCCATCTAGTGAACTTCTCAGTGGTTAATACATTCCTGCAGTGTTTCTGTCTCTCCATCTGGATACAGTTTTGACTATAGGAGTTCATTTTATCTCTGCAGGACTGGATTTTATGCAGTGAAATTGTATTAAGCTTGGTAGGAGTTTATTGAACAGTAATTAAAATTGTGATTATTGAACACTGCATGGGACGTGATATTTAAGGGGCTCAAGGCTTTTCCCTGGTAGTCTGTCAGGAAGGCACGCTTCAGATGTTGGTAGCTGGAATGAATTAAGCTGGCAGAAATACACAGAAAATTGTAAATCAGACAGAAAAACATTTTTGAAAACCAAATAACAACAATCATATATAAAAGTCGCGTTAATAATCAATCACATTAAAATTATTGTCACCATTGGGTAAACTTATAGAGGTCAACAACTTGAAACAGCACTGAAAGAGACACAGTCAGTCACATATGGTTTTACTTATCGCGTGAAGTTAGTAAGGAGGGATAACAGACAGGATTATGTCAGAGGATCATACTACGGCTTCCTATATCTACCCATGAACGTGAATTAAAAGAGCGAGTGGAGAAGCAAACGAGCATTCAGAAGCGCTACATATGAAGACCCTACATATTTTCAGTGGCTCCCTGATGCCCAGAAATAACACAATATAATTGTAATATGTAATTGCAAGTGAGAATGCAAAAGCATCGAAATATAATTTTTCCTTCCTATGATGGCTTGACAAGCAGGCATTTTAATATCATAAGCAGAAGATGCCAGGCTACCGATTTTAACTGACATCAGTTCATTCTAAAGATCAAGCCAAAATCAGTTTAAATACCTCTATAAGCACATGCTGAGAACTCGTTCTGAGTGAACTGTGTCCATCAAATAGCCTACTTAATGTTTAAGCTTGTGTCAATATCCCCGGTTAATAAAACAACCCCACATTCATGCAGTTATTTTCATGTACAGTTCCAACTGACCCCCTTTTTTAAAGCAAATTACATTTTCAGAATCTACTGTAATTTTTCTTATTTCACCTGAGCAGTTGGAGGTTAAGGGCCTTGCTTTGGGGTCCAGCAGTGGAAGCTTGGCGATGATCCTGGGAATTGAATCCACAATTTTCCAGGCAGCAGTCATACACCGTAATCTCTGCGTTACCAAATTAACGTTATTCACTTGTGGCAAAAAATGTCTAAACCAGTTCAAACTGGACAGTTCAGGGTTCGGTCAGATTCTAGTTCTTGATTGTCAGAAGAAAAACCTAACCGGAGATTTGTTTACATCAAATGTAAAGCAAATGTGTGAATCGCACCACTTGCTCTAGATTACTCGCGGGATGGGTTTTTTTGCATCGCTGGCACAATATTTTTATTCGAAAAACAAATTTTGTGGTACTACCAATAATGCTTCTTTAATTGTCTGAAACAACGGCGTGTCAATAAGGTCTTTGCTGATTGGCTTGCATGAGAACGCATCATGAATTTTCCACTTGAGTTAAAAGTTTTTAACCTGCGTAGAAGGCGCGATCAATGTGCCCAATCTCCTCTGATCTCTTTATCCACAGGGTATTTTCTCCAACAGAATCACTGCTCTCTAAGTGTGTGTGTTTGTTTTTTCACTAGTCTGTGCACACACATAAACAATGTTAAAAATCAAAACTCCCACCAGCCCATCTGGCACCAACAACTATTTTTTCCCCTATTTATTTAAATATTAGTGCGTTCTTTCATAAGTCACTCAGATATTTAAGCCTGAGTTTAAAGTACAGCCTAAAAATTTTTAGTCAGTCCCGTGGGTTTGGAAATCAAAATCAATATCATTCACGTGATTGTGACGGGGCAGGAAAAAATGTAGGGAAAAAATGGTGTCAGCACTATGATACCCCTCTTAATACTCAAAAATACCTTTTAAATAAGTAAATTAGATATATTCATTGATTTTAATCTCTTAATCTCGTTCCGAGGCTATTGTGTTTTACTTTAGAGCTACCAAAATGTCTTCTTGCTCTGTCTGTCAGGCATCTCATAGGAAGGAAAAAATCTTCCATTTCTTTTGCATTCTCTCATAATTATAGTTGAGTAATTATGCTGTCCGTATATTTCGGGCTTCGAGGCACTATCAATACACTATGCCTGGTATTAAAATAGGGTTTGAATGCACAATGGCTTTTTATTTCCCTTTTTTTGCGGTTGGCAAGCTGTTTGGGTTTCACAAGATAATTGTACAATATCTGTAGTGTATTTTTTACTGTAACAAATATCCAGCCAAATAAACACATCACAGGAATAGGATAGAATAGGAGTCATTCTTCTGGGATTGGGACAGGATGGGATTTGCTCCTAGTTTTTTCATGGGATTGGGATGGGATATGAAAACCCACTTCCGTGTCACCCTCTAGTTGAAAGCAGGATACTCAGGCTTTCAGTCAGAAAGGCATTATAAAACAGAGAAGAGAAAGTATCCGTATGGCTTATGTTTAATTCAGGAGTCCTAAGACAGTGGCTAGACCTCCATTTAACACTTACAGAACACACGCACACACACACAGAGTGATGTTCCTTTTAAAGTAGTGTGTGTGTGTGAGGAGACGTATGTGATGCGCCGTCATGGTCTGCTGAAGCGGCACTTTTTTTTTACTGTTCTAACTGTGACTTCACCATTATTTATTAATTTTAGTGCTCTTTTCTCTGCTTTCTTCTCTATACATGTTTGAGATTGTGTGTGTGTTTACATGCGTGTGTGTGAGAGAGAGAGAGAAAAGTAAAGAATACGGAGAAGGCTTTAAGAGAAAAGAATTAGATCGATCCACAGTCTGAAGCAATCTCCTTTGAAATTGAGCGAGATCATTAAAACTGCCTTTGCCACGCATCTACCCAATAATCGGAGCCCAGGTTGCACGTGTGTTAGTGTGTGTGTGTGTGTGTGCGCACGTTGTAATGCAGCCTGAATACAAAATGTTCAGCTCTTTTATCACAGTCTTTCTCTGAGGTGCACAGATCCTCATAAGGCTCATTAGATTTTACTTCCTGTTTACATTAAAATCTCTTCAGTTTTTGTCTGTGTGATTTTTAAACAAAAATTTTCTTTCCATTTCTTTTCTTTTTTTTTTCATTTTGATGCATTAATCCTTTTCTCCGCAGTCTCAAGTCTCATCATGAGGCCTCATGGGAGTCTAAGAGCATGCTGGGCATTTTAACACACGCTAAGCCCTTCTGCTTTTTTCCCCCGCTATATCAAAGATTAAGGTGTTTGTGTGTGTGTGTGTGTGTGTGTGTGCGCATGTGTGCATTTCGAGTTTTTTTTTTTCTCCTTGTTTGTTAGGAGGTTTATATAACATTGGACCCAGGAGATCTGACAGCATTCTGCTATCACTCAAGTGGTACCAACAGCCGGTCATTCTGTATTATTCTGTATTAAAAGCAGAAAACACACACAGGAAACATGTTTTAGGTTTTTGAGTGTTACATAACTGAGAAATTAGCCAATGGGTAAGTAATGTGCTTTCAGTTAGTGAATCTCTGCACACTGTAAATTCCTGAAAATTCTTTTGTTTATCCGTGACAGCGGCCAATTGCGTATTATCATCATTTACCATGTAAACACCCTCCCCACATACACACAGGGAGAGAGAGAGAGAGAGAGAGAGAGAGAGAGAGGTGAGTCCACATAACAGCAAGTGGTGGGAGGATAGAGATGTTTTTCAAAACAACAGATTTACAGTACTCCATAATTTCAGCCTTAAAGCAATTATTAATTTTCTCTCATTTCAGGCACAGCAGACCCTTAATGGCTGCAAAAGACCGTGTGTGTGTGTGTGCCTGTCTTTGTAACAGATGCAGAATCAATGGAATATACAATAATTTTGACTTTGAGCAATTTCGATCCCCATAAAAACAATTTCAGTTTAATCGTTTACTTTTAAAGCAAAAAAAGTGCATTACTTTCTTTACTTTTTTACATTTCTGGCATTTGGCAGATGCTTTTATTCAGAGTGACTTACATTTACCTCTTTTATACAACTGAGAAATTGGGGTTAAGGGCCTTGCTCAGGGGCCTAGCAGTGGGAACTTGGTGGTGCTGAGAATCAAAATTCTTAACCACTGAGCTACCACTCACCCAAAGCATCACAGCTAAACATATTGAGGGATTGTGTATTTAATTTGTTATATAAATTGTAAGTGATTTAGTTTATCTGATTCAGCTCCTCTGATTATTTGTTGTTAAAGCGAACAATCAGTCCTAATTAAACAAAACCGTTAACAAAACAGAACATCTTAAATCGGAGGTCACCACACTCGGTCCTGGAGGGTTGCTGTTCTGCAGAGTTTAGGTTCTCCAAATTTCAAGTAAACTTAGCAAGATTTTGTTTAGCTAGTTCAGGTGTGTTTCATTACAGTGAGAGATAAAATCTGCAGGCCTTCATGGTGTGGGGTGCGTCATGTTTAATCATTTGCGGTAAATGGGGGGGGGGAAGCAACTACAAGTCAGTCCAGACCATAACACTTTTTTTTATGCAGCTATCTGAAATTCTGACAAAACTATTGAGCCGAAATTCTAGTAGGAAGCTAAGATTGATGTTGGTGAAACACCCCAATAAACCTTCTATAAATTGTGTATGTGTGGAAATATGTTTGTGTGTGTGTGGGTTCAAGTGTGTGTGTGTGTGTGTGTGTAAGTGCAGAACATAAGGAATACCACCCACTTTCCTAGGAGCTGCATTATTTCTGTATTTATTTCTGCTTTAAATTAAAATTGAATTTCGATTTTTGCTCAAATTATTGCTTTCCAAGTTGGAATTATGGAAAAGTAATATATCCGCCTGTCCCTCTCTCTTTCTCTCTCTCTCTTACTCCTTCTCTCGCTCTTCTCTCTCTCCAGTTGTCAGGCTGTGGTCTGCTGGGAGTAGGGATCTGGCTTTCCATGTCTCAAGGGAGCTTCGCTACATTCTCTCCCTCCTTCCCTTCGCTTTCGGCTGCTAATCTGGTCATCATCCTGGGCTCCATCGTCATGGTGACGGGCTTCCTGGGCTGTATGGGTGCCATCAAGGAGAACAAGTGCCTGTTGCTGAGTGTGAGTAATCGCCCTTGAATCCCACAGTGTGCAAGAAATTCACCCCAGAATTTGGGGAAAGGCGCTTGCCATTGTAAAATGTACCACAGGTTTTCTGCAGATTTACATTGAGAAATGTTAACTGGCATAAAAATTCAAACATTTTTCGACAAAAAACCCCCAAAACTATTAAAAGAAGCGGCTGCGGAGTGTAGATTTTATTGCATACGTCAGTGCCCTTACACCCCCACCTCTTTTTTCTTTTTACCTCTAGTTCTTCATTGTCCTGTTGATTATACTGCTGGCAGAGTTGATTCTGCTCATCCTCTTCTTTGTGTATACAGACAAGGTAAAGCACAAACATTCACAAAGCTGTACACTCTAAACTAACTGATAGTATTGTGTATGATTAAACACATGATTATAACAGAGATGTGGAGATGTTATAGGAGAAACAGTGTGACTAACATCTGGAGAAGGATTTTTGAAAAAACCCCTATGTGTGATGGTCAGGTGTCACAGGCACACCGAAATTTATAGGAGTCATAGAAACATTATTACTAACTTTATACAGTGACAGTGTGTACTGTAGTGTGTATAAGTGGCGGTGTGTACTGTAGTGTGTACTGTAGTGTGTATAAGTGGCGGTGTGTACTGTAGTGTGTACTGTAGTGTGTATAAGTGACGGTGTGTAATGTGGTGTGTATAAGTGGCGGTGTGTACTGTAGTGTGTACTGTACTGTATGTGTATAAGTGGCGGTACGGTGTGTAACTGTAGTGTGTACTGTAGTGTGTATAGTGTGTGTATAGTGGCAGTGTGTACGGTGTGTGGTACTGTAGTGTGTTACAGTGTGTATAAGTGGCGGTGTGTACTGTAGTGTGTACTGTAGTGTGTATAAGTGGCGGTGTGTACTGTAGTGTGTATAAGTGGCGGTGTGTACTGTAGTGTGTACTGTAGTGTGTATAAGTGGCGGTGTGTGCTGTAGTGTGTACTGTAGTGTGTATAAGTGGCAGTGTGTAAGTGGCAGTGTAGTGTGTGTATAAGTGGCGGTGTGTATAATTCTGTAGTGTGTACTGTAGTGTGTACTGTAGTGTGTACTGTAGTGTGTATAAGTGGCAGTGTGTACTGTAGTGTGTATAAGTGGCGGTGTGTGTAGTGTGTATAAGTGGCAGTGTGTGTACAGTGTGGTACTGTAGTGTGTACTGTAGTAGTGTGTGTATGTAAGTGGCTGTGTGTACGGTGTGTACTGTAGTGTGTATAAGTGGCGTGTGTGTACTGTAGTGTGTGTATAAGTGGCAGTGTGTACTGTAGTGTGTATAGTGTGTAGTGGGTGTGTGTACTGGAGTGGGTACTGTATGTGTGTATGTATAAGTGGCAGTGTGCACTGTAGTGTGTACTGTAGTGTGTATAAGTGGCGGTGTGTACTGTAGTGTGTATAAGTGGCGGTGTGTAGTGTGTACTGTAGTGTGTACTGTAGTGTGTATAAGTGGCGGTGTGTACTGTAGTGTGTACTGTAGTGTGTATAAGTGGCAGTGTGTACTGTAGTGTGTACTGTAGTGTGTATAAGTGGCAGTGTGTATGTAGTGTGTATAAGTGTAGCGTGTGTAGTAGTGTGTAAGTGGCTGTGTAGTGTGTGTATAAGTGTGTGTGTACTGTAGTGGTATAAGTGGCGTGTGTACTGTAGTGTGTATAAGTGGCAGTGTGTCGGTGTGTACTGTATGTGTGTATGTAGTGTGTAGTGTAAGTGGCAGTGTGTGTAAGTGGCTGTAGTGTGTACTGTAGTGTGTAAGTGGCAGTGGTAGTGGTGCTGTACGGTGTGTACTGTAGTGTGTATAAGTGGCGGTGTGTACTGTAGTGTGTACTGTAGTGTGTATAAGTGGCAGTGTGTACTGTAGTGTGTACTGTAGTGTGTATAAGTGCAGTGTGCGTGTGTGTACTGTGTAGTGTGTATAGTGTGTAGTGGCGGTGTGTAGTGTGTATAAGTGCTGTAGTGTGTATACGTACTGTAGTGTGTATAAGTGGCAGTGTGTACTGTAGTGTGTATAAGTGGCAGTGTGTACTGTAGTGTGTATAAGTGACGGTGTGTACTGTAGTGTGTATAAGTGACGGTGTGTACTGTAGTGTGTACTGTAGTGTGTATAAGTGGCAGTGTGTAGTGTAGTGTGTATGAATTTGTGGTGTTTGTGTGAAGAGTGTATGAGATGAAGGTAACTGTGAGCTCTGCTGCAGGTGAGTGAAAACGCACAGCAGGACCTAAAGGAGGGACTGCAACTGTACAACACTGACAACAACGTCGGTCTGCGCAATGCATGGAACATCATCCAGTCTGAGGTATGAGAGAGAGAGAGAGAGAGAGAGAGAGAGAGAGAGAGAGAGAGAGAATGAAAGAGAGAGAGAGAGAGAGAGAGAGAAAGAGAGAGAGAGAGAGAATGAAAGAGAGAGAGAGACAGGGAATGAAAGAAAAAGAGAATGAGAGAGAAAATGAGAGAATGAGAGAGAAAATGAGAGGAAGAGATTTCAGCTTTTACAAAATCTCTTTTTGGAAAATGTTCCTATAAATATAAAATATTTTATCTCTGTGTCTCTGCAGTGGCAGTGCTGTGGCGTCACTGGGCACACAGACTGGCACGATGCTCTTCCTGACAAAACAGTTCCAGATCGATGTTGTCAGGAACATTATAAAGAGTGTGGGCGCAATTCCAGTAACGTCTTCTGGTCTCAGGCGAGTCTCAAAAGAATGTCTGATCTAATCCCACTTGCTAGGGGCCTTGCTGGTACACACACTATAAATATCAGTGTTCTGCAGACAGACACAACACAACAACTCAGGATTCAAATCCAACTCCTGAAACTCGGACGTACAACTAAGCAGATCTTTCAGCACATGAAGACTGTTAGACTGATATCACCAGTTTCCTGTTTGCTTAAAAGAAGTAACCATTTTGGGATTACAATAGAAACAGATCTGAGTTCAGCTTTATGAGAACTTTTATTGCTCAGTAACAACAATAGTTTTTTTTGCATCTTTTAAAACCTTTAAATCGATTACTATGAGCCTTTATTTAAAACTTGCTAAATACAGAAATGTATTAATATTTTTCAGTACTTTTTTGTTCACACTCCAGTTGGGTTTATTTAATAGATTTTAATAGATTATGCTTCCTATTCAGTTTATGGTACATTTATTTTTCATAAAAATAATAAGTCCAATTTATTGGTATAGCACTTTAACAGTAGATATTTATTTGTTTTTTTTTTACACAAATACACAAATTCAGTGTAAAAATAGAAAGAAATACATCTATATTTATCCTAACTTATCAAACCATTAGCAATAGTGGCAAAGAAAACATTCCATGAGAGGAAACCCGTTCTTCATCTTCATGATTATAGATGATGTTCTGGTTAAAAAGGTATATTTCAAACAGAATTGTGACCAGTACCTTTAAAGTTTATTAAAGTTTTAACACGTATTCCTTGATGCTAAAGCTGTCAAATGGCCGATGGTAAAAACCCCAGCACATGGATACAGAATTGATATAAAGGAATTTAAATTACATTACCCTTTAATTCATTTATTAATTCATTTAGCACCAACGGCAAGCTAACCACTGTTGGGTCCCTGAGCAAGACCCTTAACCCTTCCTGCTCCAGGGGCGCTGTATCATAGCTGACCCTGCGCTCTGACCCCAACTTATTAAGATGGGATATGCGAAAAATGCATTTCATTGGCTCTGTACATGTACCCTGCATAATGACAATGAAGTTGAATATTTATTTATTTTTATTTATTTGATTTTATCTATATCAAGCCCAAGATACGAAGAATTCGTTTAGTTTAGTAAAGTAAATAGTGTCAAGGAAGTGGTATTACAGTGGTTAAGGTGTTGGACTGCTAATTGGGAAATCAAGGTTTGATTTCCAGCACCACCATGTTGCCACTGCTGGGCCCCTGAACAAGGCCCTTAGCCAGTTTCTCAGTTATATAAAGGAAATACATGTTAGTCGCTCTGTGTAAGGGTGTCTGCCAAATGCTGTAAATGTAAATGAAATAATACAACAACTTAAGGGTTAATTAAGTGTTTAACAAAAGAGATGGACTTGATGATCTTATGACTTCACCAAATTCCAGCAGAAATGCCATGAGGATGCATTCATCTGATATTAAACTCAACACATTAAAACAAAACACTTCCTTTAACTAGTGTCAGTAATGAAAAATACGTCTGATTATTTTACCCAGCTTAAATTAAACCAGGGTTCGGCTCAGTTTAACAGATGTATAGTAAAGATGAAATGTTGTGTAGTTATCAGATTGCTGTGTGTTTTATCGGCAGGGCTGCTATGAGAAGGTTGTGGACTGGCTGGATGATAACAAACACCTGCTGGGCACCATTGCTATGTGTGTGCTGGTCATACAGGTATTAAAAGCAGCACAAATACACTACACACACCTGCTGGATAGGTACAAATGAAGAGATTCACCCAGGAGTCTTTGAGTAAACTGTTGTGCGAATGTGAAAACTTTGTAGAACAGGGATTTTTTGCTTTTGACTCATGTCTGTAAAACACTCGTACACAGTGTAGCAGAACTTATAAAATGTTTGGATTTTTTGTGATTGTTGCAGGTGTGTTATTTCCGTTTTAATGGCAGATTTTACAAAATATTTCGATGCATGTTGTAGTGTTTTAGGTGTTTTGGTTAAGTTGAAATTGCACCAAAACATTGCATGCAGTGTAAAACGGTTTAGCTTCACTTCTGTGAGCAGGGTTTCATACGGTCAGGAAAAAACCTGGAAAAGTCATGGAATTTTAAAAGGACAGTTTCCAAGTCTGAAAAATAAATAAACCCATTAAGTTTTGGAAAAGTTTCACAAATCTCTAATGTATATTTAAATGAATTTTAATTGACAATATTGGTTAAATTAAACCAATTGGTTAGATTTGTCATGTGACAAATGTTTATTTTAATTATAAACTATAAAGCTTGTCTTTTTTTGAGGTAGTATAGGCTGTGGTAAAATTAAACATGAACATAAATATTTTAAAAGGTCATTGAAAAGTCATAAAAAATGTATTGGTTAAAATGTGTGCAAACCCTGATGAAGCACATCAAGGAAATGCTTTACAGACCCTATGTTGGTAATAATTAGCAGACATTGGCGTTGCATCTGTTAAATAAGAATGCGAATAGTACTAGTCACGAATAATCACGTTCTAGTTTTTGTGTAGCGCATTACAATGATTTGTGTTTACAAACCAGTCACAGTGATTGGATAAATATGCACAGAATACACATGGATCGGTAGAATTTGCCTTAATAGTTGCGATCATGAAATCCTGGCGGGTCTGAAACATGTAGAGGGAAATTACAGAGAGGAAATCCTGTAGATCACAGCAACACTAGCCAATCATCAGTGATTGTAAACACTCATAAATATGGAAGAGGGTAGATGATGTTTTTTTATGCATTTGCATTTGTCATCCTGGATTTGAAGCTGTCATGTGATGGAAAGAGAACAAATTAATAAAAGAGAAAAAAACCCACAAACCCACAAAATGTGATAGTTTAAATCTTAGTTGTTTTCTGATCTCAAGCTCTAAGCTGATGTCATTTCCTGTTCCACAGCTCCTTGGCATGGCCTTCTCTATGACCTTGTACCAGCAAATTCACAGAGCGGGGAAGAAGTACAGTGCCTAAAGGAAGGACTCAAACTTACAGCCACCCTGAAAACCTGTATAATCCATCCTCCTAACTGCATCGTTTCATTTACGGACACTACCAATCATTATAGACTGTGTGTCCCAACAGTTATTTTAGTTAACATTTTATCATTATATTCGAAAACATCTTTGCAAGCACATGTTAAGAAATATCTAATAGGCAGCGTTGAAATTTTGGTTGAGAGCTGAGATATAATAAGAGAAAAGATCTTGCAGTATTAACAAGCCATCATGGTTCCGCTATACTGCATTCCCTCATCCAGGAGGAGGATTTCTGGGAAATATTTACTTCCTGATGAAGGCTGCCTATTTGTACAGTATTTGTCTCTCACATTCACATTCATTGTTTTCTCATATATTGACTGTAAAAGCATGTAACGCAGATCTTACTCGAAAAGCTATCTGTATAGTTGCGCATGTTGTTCACTTGCCCTTTGTATTCTATAAATAGATGAATATAATCCTGTTTATCATGCCGGGGTTTGTGTGTCTGTATGCTGTGTGGGAAGAGAAAAGTTTTTCACTAAACTAACATTTGGACCACTGCAGACAAATTTACACTTTTCTGTTTGCTCCCTCTCTATCTCTCTTTTTCTCGCGCTCAATCGCTCGCTCCCTGACCCCCATGAGGTTCTTTTGTTGTAATATTCACTTATATTTTCCACAGTTCAGATAAAAGAGCCATCCCAGCGCAGAGACAGAACGATGAACGCAGAGATCGATAAAGGATTCGACATTAGAACAACTAACAGCTCAGCACAGAACATCAAAGGGGCGTTGTTGGAAATCATCCACTACACACTGAGCCATAAAGTTCTAGATTTTCAACAGTCCCTCAGGTGCTCGGGATTGGTTTATTCCATTCTATAATACATTTATAATCAAACTCCCAGAATGAAAATGATTGTTTCTGACCTCCTTTATGGCCTCTTCTTTGGGTTGAAGGTCCAAGCTGGACTGTGCTTAGTGTTTTTAAGGTATATACAGTCGATGTTGAAGAGAATTTTTTATTGGTGTAAGAGGCAAAAATCCACATATTTGCTTTGTGTAGAATTCTACTTTCTTTTCCAGTGAGTGAACAAGAGTGGCCAAGTGGTGCCAGTTTACAACTGCACGATCACCAGTTCAGTTGTAAACCTGGAGGAAGTTTTGTTTCTTTTACTCTGGGGTCTTTTGTGTGTTTTCTTACACTATCCAAAACAAGCTGAATAAAATAAAATCAGAGGATGTGTCCGTAGGGATAATGACTAACCATCATCTGTTCTACAGTTTGACCTGTAGGGGGCAACATTTTGAGTTACTGTGTCTGAGTTTCCTTATTGTGAGGATTGCAGCCAATTCAGCCTTTTTTTAGCCTTTTTTAATTTCCAATTTCTATTTTTCTTAATATTTGGGAGCCCCAATACACTTTCATTTTATTATCTTTTCCTCTACAATGATGTCCCATTAGCCCAAAAAATTACACAATTATTGCACATAAAGTACCAGAGCAAAAAATGTATTTGTTAAACCTTTACAATAAAAAGTAGTATCTCAGTGGTTATTGTGTTGGATTGCTGATCAGGAGATTGTGGGTTCAACTCCCAGCTCCACCAAGCTGCCACTGCTGGGCCCCTAAGCAAGGCCATCAACCCTTGAGTGCTCAGTTGTATAAATGCCAGAAATGCAAATGTAACATTCTCCAGAAACCAGAGTGTAAAGCATCCTTAAAGTTTATTAAAGCATTAGCTGAACATTATAAGGAAAAAAGATAAAAAATAATATTCCAACAAGAACACTTTACAACTCAAAATACACAGCAATACAAAACAGGAAATAGAAAACTTAGGCTAACCCCACCACGGTATCCATGGTAACACAAAGTTAAGGGGTTTCAGGCCAGTCTAGTAGTGAAGGGTGGAGCTTGGCGCTGTGCAGGAGCTCTGCAGGTACGTCTGCCTCTGGCTCCCTCTGGCAGCTGAATACTGAGTGCTTTTGATAGGAAAGCTGTTCAATTCATTGTTTCACAAAGTTTTACACGTGGCATAGTTGAGTGCAAAAGTTTGCACACCCTTAAGGCCGAATGATATCTAGCTACAACTTCTCAAAATAGGCAAATATTTTATTTATAGTAGAATAGTAACAAACGGATTGATTCAAATGTTTGCATCACTTTGTAAAAGTGTAATTTAAAAAATGTAATAAAATCGACACTTTTGCACTTTTATAACCGCTGCCAAAGCAGCTTGTTTTGAGTCAGTTTGGATTGCTGTCTGATCTAGGAATAAATTTTTTTACCATTTATAACATGCTTTTGTAACAATATTTTAAACATATTACACATTTTTTAATAAATGTGTTTTTCGCTAGTGTTAATTGTGTTAATTTTTTTTTTCCAGGGCAGAATAAAGTAAGTAGCATTTTCTAAATAGGGTTAGTATTGGCACGCCTGACACACCCATATGTTTTAAACATCTGATTTCAGATTCAGTCTCATTCTTCCTACTATAATAATCAGACTTCTGGAAAGTCATTAATATTGAGGTGAGGAGGTCTGGGGTTCAGTCGATGTTCCATTTAATCCGGGGGTGGGGGGGGTTGTCCAGAGTTAAGGTTGAGTTAGAGTTAAGGCTTTTTACAGAACAATTGAGTTTTTTCGATACCAATCAGAACACAGCATGTTATCCTGGAGATCAGGGGTTTTGTGCACAGGGACTTTGTCATGCTGGAACAGGGTTTGAGTCTATTTCAATTGAAGGAAGGATGTAATGCTACAACATCAGCATTTTAAACAACTGTGTGCTTGTAAGTGAGTGACAGTTTGATGGAGACACATTTATGTGGGTGTCCTGATAAAACTATTGGCCATATAGTGTATACGGTATGCTTTTGTGGTGTTTCTGGGGGGGTACAAATTTTTGCACTCAACTGTAGTATGCTCTGCTGACAGTACTTTGTTATTTAAACCAAAATGAAATAGTGGTGGATACAATGCCTTCACATCTCACTCTCATTGTCCTGGCTGACAGATGCGTACAGACCAAATATTAACATCGTATATTGTGAGATTGTGAGTGTTGTGAAGGTATATTAGGCTGTGCTCACTGGAATGTTTAAACCCTTTACTGAGTGCTGTTGAGTAAAGTGTGATGTACTAGATTTATAATGAAGAAGAAGAATCGTCTCTTTACTTGTCTTCTGTATTCTGTAATCTAAGCGTGTGTAGCGTGTGGAAATATACAGCACTTAGTATTAGACATGAGTGAATCCTGGTTACATATTTTTTATATGACTCGGGATTCATGAATCCTTTTATTCGTTTACTCTGATCAGTTGAGTCCTAAGTTATCTTGTTGCTAACAACAACATGAACAAATACAAATTACACCATTCTAAGTAGTTGTTAGCTAGTGACTGTAAGAACAAGTAGCTGAGTAAACTTCCTGAGTCATAAGAGACTCCAAATCAGCTGTACTGATTCATCTGAACTGTGGGATTAAGCGGATCTGCCGGACTAGTCCATGTGCGTAAGGGGATGAGTCCATTATAAGGATTGTAAGAATTTGTTAAGTGCCCTCTAGTGGAATGCTATAGAAAATGCCATCAGAATCCCTAGTGACTCAAATGACTCAAAAGGATTCGTTTAATAAGTGATTCGGTAAAAGCATTCAGATTTCTCAGATCTCTACTCAGTAAACGATCAGCTTGTGGTATGTGGCTATGTTTATGTACTGCATTAAGAATATTTGTAAACAGTCAAGAAAAGATTCTGCGAAGTTACACGAAGTGGTTTTGGGATGAGTGAAGAGATGTGGAAGAGCCTGAACGCTTGAGTAATTGGCTGCAAGTCTCTCGCTTGTTCTCGCTCTCTGTGAAAAGTGTGTGGTGGTTGTGTTGGTGGTTGCTGTAGTTGTTGCCGTTGTGCTCCTACTGACCCTTATGGCTTTAACCCCAGACCCATCTCTCTGCCTGAGACGACTTCAGCTGAACCGATTCACTGCTCGCTCCTTCTCCCTGTTCAACACAAGAGTTTGTGAAGACATGACAAAACAACACTTCTTTTGTAATCTGACATTTAGTTAGTTAAAATACTAGCATTATATCGGTACGTAAAATTCTTTATTGTAATTTGAGTCACTATACAGAATTAAATGTTTAGGGCAAAATTCATTGTTCGCTTTTTTACCATAACACATGTTTCTATTTAAAGGTGTTTTTAAAAACACAAAAAATTATAGTTCATTTTTTAGCACCATTACACGGGGAAAGGGTTGCGTACTGGTAATTAGTGGAAGTGGACTGGTAGTTGGAAGATTGGAAGCACAACCAAGTTGCCACTGCTGGGCCCCTGAGCAAGGCCCTTAACCCCCAATTGCTCAGTTGTATGAAAGAAATAAATGTAAATGTAATGGACGTTAGTGAATATAAATATAAATGTACATGCCGACTTTGATAAAAGCTTTAAGCTCTGCCCACTTCAGCCATAACCGGATCATATACTGATTTATTTATATCATTTATTTTTTTTCTTATTACGTTTTACAAATGATGATAGTCAAAAATTTCCAAACGTGCTCATTTATTTATCTTTTTTTTAAAAAAGACCAATGGATTTTAAGAGCTTGTGGAATTCTTGGTTAAATATTTTAAATAATGTCAATAATTCCATTAAATATCTATTTTCTATAAAAAGAGACGCTACGTTCAATCAATTGTTAAATTCCAACGTTATCTAAAGGTTCGATTTTGAGCTGTTTGAGGTGTAGACATTTAATCCTATTCAATTAGGTGACGCCTCATTTCTGTAAATAAATGTAAATGCTGATATAATTTTTAAAACATTAGTGATCCACAGGTCAAAGTAAACTGATATCACTTGTCGTGTCCTGCATTAAAGGCTATAAAACGAGATTATTTATTTTTTCTATTTACACCACCTGCACAAATCCAAGGTTACAGTGAGACCCTGAGTGAAATTGAAAATGAAAAGCTCTCAGCT
Organism: Bagarius yarrelli; assembly: GCA_005784505.1. Classification (NCBI taxonomy): domain Eukaryota; kingdom Metazoa; phylum Chordata; class Actinopteri; order Siluriformes; family Sisoridae; genus Bagarius; species Bagarius yarrelli. The sequence continues at coordinate 8,021,682 of VCAZ01000001.1, forward strand.
AACAAACCTATGTTCTGAGAATGTTTTTCAAACGTTTGGTTTTAGTTTCGGGAACGTGATCTGCTTCAAAAACGTGAAAATGTCTAGTTTGCTTGATGTTGGTTAATTGTTATTTTATGGTTATTTTATGTTTTTGCTCTAAAAACATTTTCTTTAAACACATTTATCAAGTATGAACAAGGTTATAAAGACGTTTTCTCAACATCACAAGAGTGTACACTAACTATTAATAATGTTATAAGAACATTCCATGAAGATTATTTTCAAGGTTTTGTCGTAACTTTTAAACAACGTTAGCAAATGTTAGCTGTAGTTCCTTTTAGGTGGTTCATGTTCATATCAATTCCTTTGTCTGACCTTGCTAGCGATGGCCTTCAGTTTCCCTAGCAACGATGGTGTGTTTGAATAAACAACATCATCCTCGTTCTCCTCTCCTTCTCCCTCCGCCAGAGCACAGCTGTCTGCTGCTGGCAGCTCACACTCCTTGTTGGCTGACATCACGAGGCGGGAATACTTATACTCCAACCTTATGGGGACAAAAGAGAGGGCTGAAGAGTGAGAGAGATTCGCTGTGCTGTCGTTTTTAGGTGTTTAGTGATTAATACACTTTAGTTACCTCTTGTTTTTCTTCCAGAAGTAACATGTGAGAGAAATGAGGAGAACGGCTATGAATGCCCCGCCCCCTATTCCAACCTTTAGCCACAGAGGGACTGCTTCACAGGCGGTGGAGCTTCTGTCAGGGAGCGACACACCCTTCGTGCACAGTTTTGGCTCGTTCCACACGTACAGGGTTTCCTATTGGATGTGGAAGGGAAATAAACATTTTTAGATTTATTTTCTCAGAGTTAAAAAAGCTTTTAATGGGAAACAGACTAAAAGGATACCTGCATGCCTCCCTTGCAAGCGCCCTCTATTGAGTGGTAGTGGTCTTTGGTGCAAATAGGACATGCGCTCGAACTTTCCCACAGGAAGTAAAAGATACAGCCGTCACATGTGCCCGCAGGACACTTACTAAACACACAGCCATCAAAAGGCATTTAGTGAATTTAATACATGTCCTTTAAACCTTCCTATAGAAAAAATCACACACACACACACACACCTTGGTACGGTGAGCTCTCCACGCTCTCCTTTCTCAGGGTTACAGCGCAGTGCAATGACGGCACTGCGGCCATGTTCACAGGACGCCGTCACCTGCGGAGAACTTAAAAAACACGATTTACTATACAAAAAGTAAAATGATGAGTTGGGGAGTAAATTTATCTTTATCAGATCTTGTATAAATGTAACACTAATCACTGATTCATCCAAAATTTTAATCCATTGCAGATTAAATTATTTTTTTCAGAAACAAAAACATCTTTAAAGGACACAAAAATGACTTACAAAATAAAAGCTCTCGGCTTCAAATAATTGAAGCAAATTACAATTAAATAATTAGATTTGACAATAATTTCATTTAATAAAGCAGATTAAACTCTAATCTCAGGAGTATCACTGCTCAAATATACTTCCAAACTTACCCTGAACTGTGTTAAGTTTAACAAAGTAGTTTTCAACATTTATTTCCATTAGTTAATAAACCACTGTTTACTAAAATATCCGAAGGTGATAGTATCGAATTCTGTCTGGATTCCAAATGTTTTTATAAACTCACTGATAGAAAAAGTTGATATCTGGTTTTTGAGAGGTTTTAGGGAAAATGTCTGGTCTGATGCTGATTTCGTTGAGAGTGTTTTCAACTGTGGCTCCTAATGAGAAAAGAGAGAATCGGAGAAATGAGAGAGGAAGGAGAGAGACAATCGTTATATCAGATTAAAAGATTTTTTAAGTGATCAGAGCAACAGTTTGTCTTTATTTGTCTTTAAATGTCTTTATTTGTCACATAGACCCTACAGCGCAGTGAAATTAGTTTCTTTGCATATTCCAGTTTAGAAAGTTGGAGTCAGGGTGCAAGGTCAGCTATGATGCAGCGCCCCTGGAGCAGGAAGGGTTAAGGGTCTTGCTCAAGGACCCAACAGTGGCTGACTAGCAGCGGTGGGGCTTGAACCCAGGTCTTAACCATTTGAGCCATTACTCCCCTGTTTTTAATACAATAATTTTTGTTTATGCCCATCGTTTACCCAGAAAAGTGTCAGCTAGACTGATAGACTGGGAGGAGATGGCCATCCTGAAGCCACGCCCATCCGCTGGAATGATGGTTGATTGGCAGATGAAAGTCTCCACGTAATTGTTGAAGGCAGCTGATTCGCTCTGCATGTCTTTGCTGGACAAATCGGTGACGTTATCAGAACACACAGCCACCTTCCTCCCCTGCAGGAGGAATATTTTAAACCACAAGAAAACAAAAGTTTTTCATAGATTATCCAGGATTTACCTTAAAATATAAATTAATTAATTTTGGACATAGAAAATAAACATTTCACCACTTCACCGAACAATTAATTTCTTTTTAATTAAATATTGTTTTTTTTTATGTCAAGGTACATTACTGTCAGTGTCACAGTTTTAGCTGTGTGTGTGTGTGTGTGTGTGTGTGTGTGTGTGTGTGTGTGTATATACCTCTGCTCCACACAGGCTGATATTAAACTGGTGATAATATTTCGTTCCCTTAGAAGTGAAACTCGGTCCGTTTATGATAGAGCCCACTGAGCTTAAGGCACTGAGGTCGTAGGTCAGCGTTTGATTCTGATCCACATGGGAAAAGGAGCAGTTGCTAAAGCACAATGAGTGTTCCTGCACAAAGAAAACACACACATATGGTACATGCACTCAATATATATTTTTAGATTCAGTCCTGGTTTGTGGTGTCTCACACACACCTTATTGCTCTTACTTCCCGGGCCGCACGGCTGGCAGGCCTCTTGTCCATAGATGTGATGTCCAGAGAGAAAGGTGTTTGGAGGACACTCCTGGCACTGGTTAGTTTCTTTGTCTATGAAGTGTCCAGCAGGGCAGGGGACACACGACGAGCCTCTCTCCTGACTCACGATGGCGCATGCGTGGCAGGATGAGGCCGAGCCGTCCAAAGCGTTCGTAATAGTGATGGAATAGATCTTCGCAATGTCGCTCACATAGCGTCGGACCTGAAAGAACGACACATCAGACACTAAGTTATAATCTAGTGATCACATAAGACCACTGGATCTGTCCAAGTCTTACATCCAGAGGCTTGTTTGTGCGCTGGAAGGCCCAGGTGTAAGAAACAGATGCGTTCTTAGTCATGATGTGTGTGTATGCTCGTCTGCTTTTGGTGCCTTCCCAAGACTCCACCACGTTTGTGCTCTTCCTGTTAACATCCTGCAACAAAAAATACAAAAATCAGTTACACGTTTCCATAGAAACACTTTACATATAGTATGAATACCTGTAGGGCAGATAAACAGGAATAGGATCTTACCATCATAAAGTAGAGTTCACAGTCTGCGCTGCAGATCGTCTCAAAGACGAACGTAATTCGCCCAAACTCGCTGGCTGTGACTCCAGCGACAGACGTTGGAAGTCTATAAAAGAAAAACAACAACAAGTAAATTGTTAGTATACTGAACTGAAAGTTTAGAACAGCTGTAAGATTCTTACAATTGTTTAAATAAGATTAATATTTAGGAGTTTTATTCATTAATATTGAGAATTTTTTTCAATACTGGAAAAGCATCCTATAACACTGTCTACCTGATAACTATTCCGTTTCGTCAAACACCTTTGTCTGTTTTGAACACCACAGTGCTGTTAAATGCTTATATCTGATGACAGATTTTCCGTATAAAACAGTATATTACTGATATACTGTAGAAGTTGTAATCGCTTATCTTTACATTTACATTTCTGGGATTTAACAGATGCTCTTATCCAGAATAACTGACATTTATCTTACTGTTTATTTAACTGAGTAGTTAAAGGTTAAGGGCCTTGCTCAGGGGCCAAGCAGACGCAGCCTGGTGTTGAGAGTTGTGAGCTTCAAGACTTTTTAAGGCATTTATGTGTTTTAATCTTAAGACTTGGTTGAATAAAGACGCTATATAGATGATATAGATGTTATAACGAGTGTTATAAGCCTTCATTATTTCAATGTTGCATATAAAAACACAAATTTATTTTCTGATGTAAATAACTAATATTAAAAACAAATACATAATAATAAAGGACTTTTTAAAATTGCTGTGATATAGGATAATTATATCATTCCACTGCTTCTTATCTCTTTGACATCAGTGACTGAGGTTTAGATAAAAATACATTTGTTCTCCTTTAAGGGGGTCTCTTTGCTTTGTTTGCTAAACTGGTTTGACTCACTTAAATCCAGGAACTCGTAGAGTGAGAATGAGATAATCATTATCAGACCCTCCAATTCCACTGCGAACGTGGTCCCCAGCGACCTCCCAGCCTGCACACACACAAACACACACACATACACACACACCAACACAGTGTCAGAGACAGAGTTATTATAATTAGTGTACTGCAGTACAAAGATTGGCATTCAATTGCCTAACTGTATACTGATAGATAGATAGACAGACAGACAGAGAGAGGGGCAGGCAGCTATACAGATGTTCTGACAGACAGAGAGAGGCAGGCAGATATACCGTCATTTAAACAGATAGACAGACAGAAAGAGGGGCAGGCAGATATATAGATGTAAAAGTGGTATACAGACAGAAAGTGGGGCAAAAAGATATACAGATTTCTAGATAGACAGACAGAGAGTGGGGCAGACAAATATACAGATGTTCAGACAGGCAGGCAGACAGACAGAGAGAGAAGTAGACAGATATACAAATGTTTAGACAGACAGACATAGAGGAGTAAGAAGATATATAGATGTTCGGACAGACAGACAGACAGAGGGGCAGGCAGGTATACAAATGTTCAAGCAGAGAGACAGAGGAAGGGATTAGCAGATATACAGATGTTAAGACAGACAGAGAGAGGTCCTTAGTTTTTTTTGTCATTAACTTTACTTAACATTAAAAAAAATTAAAAAATTAAAATAAAACCTTTAAAAGTAATCTGTAAAACAAAATCATTTATTAGTATATACTGATCGAACATCATAATGCAAAAAATCAAAAAGTAGAAAGCGTTTATGATTTTTCTCACCGTTCATGTCGTCACATTTGGAGTTGCCTACATTGAAACAGGACGTCTTCATGTTGTTGGGTAAAATATTCCACCATTTATACTCGTATCCTAATGAGGGCTCTGTTCCTGCAGGACACGCCTGACAACCTGAGTGGACAGAAAAAACACAAGTCTGTTCCTAGCAGGTCTTGTATTTGAAAATTTAAAATGCATCATAAAATATCATTGTGTGTGTGTGTGTGTGTGTGTGTGTGTGTGTGTATATATATATATATATATATATATATATATATATATATATATATATATATAAGCATGAGTGAAATTTAAACATGTGTCTTCACCTGTTGTGCCATTGGAGTATGTCCCAGGTGGACAGGGCAGACATGTGGACGAATTGTGTGTATAAAAGCCTGGATTGCACGGTGGACAATCCTCCTTTTCTCCTGAAGGGGGCAGAGTAACTGCTCCAGTTACATCCTCCACACATACCTTGGGCTCCACCCATCGGTACAGCACCTGCGTCTACATAAATAACCAGACCACTAAAAACCTACCAGATCTCAGAAAAAGTATATTTTAAAGCTTGTGTATTCAGTTCTTTGTAACTGTCGCACTTTGCCAGTGAAGTCGCATGCGGTGTGGATCTGGAAGTAATCCTTCTCCGAGCACGGCGGCTTCTCTTTACACTCCGCCCAGCCGTCCTCTATAGAGAAGACCCAGAAAAGCAAACGTCACACAGGCAAAACATATTTGACTAAAAAAAAATACAGAAAAGCTTCATTTTGCACGTGTATGCATGTGTATGTGTGTGTGTGTGTGTGTGTGTGTGTGTGTGTGTGTGTGTGTACCTGAGTACTGTGTCTCTGGACAGGGGGTGCATGAGCTAGCTCCTTTACCCGAGAATGTGTTTCTGGGGCAGAGGTCACAGAAGGATGAGCCTGGAGTTTTACTGAAGGTTCCTGGTCTGCACAGAAAACACTCCGAGGTGTACGCCACACCTGCGTCACACACCGGTAGAACTTATTCAAATTCCGGAAAACTGCTTTAATTCCCCTTTTTATTCAGAAAGAGTGTAAAAGAGTATATCTGTCATAACTAACTGTATAACATTTTTATTAGACACACATGGGGATTTTAGTGTCTATTATAAACCCAGACAAGCAGACACCACTGTTTAGAGTTGTTGGCCTGTAGCGGGAAATTCATGCTGTTTTTTCCCTCTTAAAACACAAAATACTGGGTGGAGAATCGTATAAAAAATCTGAATAATGCACAGTCGTTCCAGATTATCAAGGGTGCTAGTAATTTCTGATCTTTTTATGCAAATACAAGACAAAAAGGCTGCATTTACAGAGAGTGTTTAATCATGTATCAGGTTTGTTCATGTATTTCTTCTTAAGCAGTAAATTTACATTTACAGTATTTGGCAGCTGTCCTTATCAATTACATTTATCTCTTTTATACAACTAAGCAATTGATGGTTAAGGGCCTTGCTCAGGGGCCCAACAGTGGCAGCTTGGTGGTGCTGGGAATTAAACCCTGATCTTACACCTTCCTTCTAGCAGGCCAACACCTTAACCCCTGCACTACCACAAAACCTGATAAAATCCGATTAAAACCATAAATATTAGACAAAATATCTGTAAAACCGATTGTCGGTCCATCTTTAATTGAGATTATATTGTACGTTCCTTCAGAATCCATTCCTAATTCTAGAAGCTTCCAAACCTCTTTAAACAGCTAAACTGCCTCATACCGTCGATCTGTATGTTCTTCAGCAGAACCGGCTTCACAGGTTTCCCGCCCAGTAAAATGCCTGTGGTCCTCCAGTACAAGATATTAGTGCCTGATTTCAGATTCACCTAAAACAGCGAGCAGAAAGAAGTTTTTTACTGTGTATTTGGTGTTGAGTGTGTTATGTAAACATGTCCTTTTAATGCTGCCTTTTTTTTCTTTCTTTCTTTCTTGTTTTCTTTATTCATTAATTTTTCATCAAACCAGCTCAGGGACAGCAGATGAGGCTACAGTGGATGCTTTTACCTCATAAATATTAATGCTAATTTATGTGCATTATTTCTTGTCAGATGGATGAGAAACTAATGAAAGAGAGAAAACAAGTCGACATCTGTAATTTGTAACATGGGAAATAAACCCAAAGCTGACTGACCGTGTGTGTTCCCCATTCACCGTTAGGAGTGACTTTGATCCATTTCTGGTCTGCCGACTGGTCCATTTCCTGGCACTGATCGTTCTGAATCTGCAAGAAAGAACACGGGGAACAAATCTATACAGCAATTTCCGTTTTTTTTAACAGAGATATAGGAAACCTGAAGGAGGACCTGAATAACTAACTGTATTAAAGTACCTATAATTTGAGTCTAAATGCTGAAAGACTGAGTTAAAGGTAGTAAGAAAAGGGATTAACCTTCAGATGGTGGTTATGTTTTTCATCAACACAAATAACCAGATGTTTTTTTACAAGAACTTAAAAGATGTTTATTTTAGCTCACTTACAAGCAATATAGACATTTATGATTAATATTTGCCTTTTTACCCGTTAGATCACATTTGGAAAATATAAGAATTATGGAAAATATGTTCTATTTTCTATTCTACAGGGAAAATGAATCAAGGCCAACGAGTCTACATAATTTCTCTTTAAGCAAACTGTGAAATCGGGTCCCACAGACCCAAACAAAAAACAAGAAAATAGATTGGATTTTAATGCTTGCTTTTTTTTCTTGTTTTCTTTTATTTTGCTGTTTTCCCTTTATCAAGATATTTATCTTATTATTATTTTTATTCAACTGAGCTGTTGAGTATTAGAAGCTTTGCTAAGAAGCCCACCAGTGGATGCTTGGTGGTGTTGGGAATTAATTGAACCCATGATCCTTGTTGAATGAACCCATAATCCTTGTTACGGCATTAGATCATCAGTCCAACGCTGTAACTTATGAGCTACCACTTCCCACATGCACTGTTTTGGCTATTTTTACACCTAAACACCTGAAGCATTTTCAGGTGTACCAGAGATCTGTTCAAACCTCCACACCTAGCCTCAGAATCAGGTTTAAGCTTAAGCAAACTTTCCACATGTGCAGTAAATTAAACTTGGTTTCTTAAAAAAAAAAACGTGTGTGAAACGTTATTTAAACTCACAAAGAACTCGAAGAAGATGTTATTGTCGATGTATTGGTAGTCGAAGGAGACCGAGCCCTGTTTCATAAGATGGACAGCATACACAAGAGAAACCGTGCACTCGTCCCGATTCGACTCCAAATGAGTACCCTGAGGTATCCACGTGGAACTGCACACACACACACACACACACACACCACAGTAAGGAAACATTAGTTCAGTATCCATTATTTGTGTTTGTTTATGAACATGACTGACTTGTTGCAGGACAGAGTTTCGTCTGTGGCTCCTTCGGGCTCCATGTATGTGGCTAAACTGCTGAATCCGGCAGGAATGGCGTCCCATTGGTCAAAACGGATGCCGCTGCCTAGCGAATAGGAGCCTGCTGCACAGGCAGTACACTGCTGAGAGGACATCTCTAAAAACTCTCCCGATTCACAGGAAAATGCTGTAACGCACACACACACATACATGCAGACATCACAGATTGGTACACACTTATATTTAATTACAGACTAACAGTCAGACAACAACAGAAATTAATTTTTATCAGCAAAATAATGCAGAACTGTCAGGATTCCCTGCCTCACTTCCTAGTTCCAACGCTCATCATATCTGCCATTTATTCTCTGCTATATTTTTGGTTTATTACATTTGCTAGATGTGTTAGTTTTGATTAAAGTCCTGTCTCCACCCTGTTTTGTTATTGCCTGTTTCCTGTCGGTGTCCTGATTGGTCGTGTGTATTTACTGTTCCACTTTGACTTGTCCATGTTACTAAAACCTGGTTTTATTTAAAGTGCTAATATTTTATCCTGATGATCACTTGTACACACAATGCGCTTATTACATCGTAAGTAAAATGGCATCTACGCTAATATAAGTCTGTTTCTTTTGGATTCTGAGCTCACCATTGCCACGATATCCAGTCCCTATCTATGCCAGATGGTGGATCAGCACTTAGAGACAATGAGCCCCGGAGACAGATCCCCAGTGTGACCTTGTCTTTTAGAACAGCCATCCGGACAAGACCACGGGAAGCAGAAACTATGCTGCCGCACGGAACAACATGCTGGTTCGTCTGGTCAGCGGAGAACTGCCTGGTTTCTCCCAAGATTTTTTCTCCAATTTTCTCACTAGTTGGTTGTTTTGGTTTCTTGCCGCTGTCGTCTCTGGCTTGCTTAGTTGGGGACTCTTAATTTACAAATACTAGTTAAACTGAACTGAGTGTTTTGGTGAGTGTTCACTGTTATCCTTTTATAAACACACTGTTCTCTTATTTGATTCTGTAAAGCTGCAGTGACACAATCACTATTGTTAAAAACTCTATATAAATAAAATTGACTCGATTTGACTTTACTAAGCCTTGTTAGCCGTTTCCTGTTTCACGTTGAGCTCTTGTGGTCCCTGATCTTTGTTTTCTGTTTGAATGTCTGCCTTTTGGCTGGAATTTATGTGGATTTTAATTAGTTTAGTTTTAGACTGTTTATTAAAGTTTTACTCCACACGCCTGACAAATTAACTCATAAACAGTGCCAGTATTAAAGTTAAATCATACATCTGTAGTGTGTTTAATTTTACAAAAAAAAAATATGAAATTGTTTGGGAGAAAATACTGTATATTATTTAATAATCAAATTCTTTAAACAAATTAATTATTTAATTTCTATTTCTTGCTATTTTTGTGGCTACTAATAGTTTGTTGTAAAATAATGTTCACATGAGAAATCATAGAAGAAGTGAATAAAGTAAATAGGAACTAATTTATGTAAATTAATAACTGTTATATATTTAAATAATTTACAAATATATTTCTTTCATTTACAACAACAGTTTATGTGAATTTCAGAAATTGTATTTTTGTCATTTTGTATTACAAATATATTTTTTAAATTAAAACAAATGCAAACAGAAAAAATATGTAGCAGGTAAAATTAAAAGAATTATATTCCTATTATTTAAAAAATATAAGAAGATCCTTTAAAAAAAAATAAGTCATTAAAATGTAAGTACAATCAAGAATTAAATATTCTAAATAAAAATTAAAACCGGTACACAAATCACAGCTTTATAATACTGCACTGTATATCACACTGATTTATTTAATGCAGAACCATTGCAGAGTGTTGTAAATTATATAAGGCTCAGGACGATATTAATTCCCACAGAACCCCCAACCAACCCCACCCCCCACACACACACTCTGGTACGCACAAACAGTGTTCATGACTTACTGCAGTCTGTGCCTCTGACAGGCTCTGGTAGGCCACTACAGCCACCCTGTTGATGAGGAATGGCCACTCTCCAGCGTGAACCTGTACTGTCACACTCTGTGTACTCAAAGTAGTAGTCTCCCTAAAACACACACACACACACACACCAACACCAGGAATATTTATAAGCCAGAAGAAGGAAATTTGTGTGTCCTGACAGGAAAAAAGAGACAGAAAAATCATACTTGTGGGATGTTCAAACATTATTAATTTTTCCATAGCAAACCTTCCAAAATCGATGTGTCTGTTTCGTTGCTTAGCAACAAACGCTTAACAGAGTGTATCATTTATAATGAATGATTTAAACACTGGATTTGTATCTGTCGTTTTTTTCTAAAAGCTGTAGGCATTTCGACCCTGTAACGGTTAACGTTACCCAACCACACCCAGTCTGTAGAATAGGATTTATATTAATCACACATCAGTTAATTACTAAGGAATCACTGACAGTGTGGTTTTCTCTCACAGAGAGACGTTTTTCTCTGTTTCATCTCCTCTCCACACAATTATTTGCACATCTGCACAACCGACACTTAAGACTGGACTGGCAAAGCACAGAGTCACTTTAAACACTTCTATTCCAGCACAAGAACATGTTAGTGACAATTACACTTGGTCACTTTAATGTGTGTTTCTATCAATATCAGTTATATACATATCCATCCCTTCTGTCATCTGTGTGTATATACTTGTTCTACTGTATGTATAAACCAGTGGCGGGTGGTGCATTCGGTACCTGGGCCTTCAGTGGGGATTTACCTGACTGATACACCTCTTAATACCACCACTATTACGTTGCAATTACAGAAACCATCAATACTATAGAAAAATGCAATATAACACAGCGTGGCATTACAGACAAAGAGACATTTCATGTATTGAGGGTGAAAACCATTTTCGTTAAAGCAAGAAACCTCGTT